>CAXKVX010001399.1:0-265820 GCA_964058865.1 Eleocharis quinqueflora
AGATAGGCATGGCTGTTGAAAAAAACAAAAGCGACATTGTGGTAATTGTAATGAATTAGGTCACTACACTAGTACTTGCAAAAAGATCTAAAGTGAGATTGTTTTGGTAATGCATTTTGATACAGGTCACATAGACATGTCAGATAGATACATATGAAATGGGTGATGTGTTTTGGTAATGCATTTTTGTAATGTGTTTTGGTACATTGTTTTGATACACTGCTGAAATGAACTGCTTGGTTCCACCATGCCAGCTGTGTCATTCCTAACTTCACATAATTACTTGGAGAACATTCCAGTTCTTGTTTATTTTTTTTCGCTTGTGTAAGCATTGCTCTAAATTCAGTGCAAAAGCTCTGCAAGTTAAAAAAAAGAAAGAAAGAGGATAAACCGAAGGGAAATATTCAACTCTGTGCTAGATTAATATTGTATTAGTCTAGCATAACCTGACTACACTTTGGCTGTTTTTTCCATTTCAATCATGCAATATGTAAATTCACACACTACAATTTATTAACTTGATCTTAAGTATGGAGTATTTGTTAATATCAAAAGGTTATAAAAGACTGCTTTGAGGTAGAGAATTGGCTGAGAGAGATGATGCAGCATCATGATGCACTTCCAAAGCATGCTACTCTAATTCTCTTATCCGCTACTATCAGAAAGAAGGCTGAGGCTCTTGACAGGTCACATTAATAATAAATAGGTTTTGGAATAAGACTAGCAACTGGTAAAAACAAGCATCATACAGTTCTGATTGGTAGCTTTAAGCATAAAATTAGTGCCTTGCTATTTCAAACAAAAATCCAAAGAACCATTCACTTCAAACATGACGACCTCACTGCAAATTGTTTACCCTATCAGTTGCTAATTACACTGCTGAAAATTACATTCACATAGACAACTTGAAGCTGATTACAACGAGTACAAAGAGACTTACAATTAACAATATTAAAATTAATAACAACAAAATGTTTGTTACAGAATTTGTCGACCTAATACAACTTATGCCATGTTTAATTCTTGCTAAATTGTGGACAATTTCGGTTGAGGTGCTATGATTTTGATTGACGCTTTATTCGACAGTGTTTCCGTCTGATTCCACCCGGTTGCTGCTACCCTTTTTTGTCGGTGGGTCAATCCATTCAAAGAACCCACAACCGTCTGAATTCCTTGGCTGCTAGGAACAAAAATGTAGTAATTAATAAACACAACATACTTAAAAAGGAAAATTAAAAAAAAACACCAAACATTGGAACTAATTGTACCTTCCAATGCTTGCATACGTAGTACCTTCGATCGGAATTACTTCTACTAGTTGACATTCTAACAATAGCCATAAGCCCACAATTACATAGTGGAGCCATCAATGAAATCATTGATGAACATTATGTCAGTCACTGAAATAAAATGAAATCAAATTACAACAGGATACAATACAAATTACAGCATAGTGTCAGTCACTGAAATTAGAACAGTAATACATTACAAATTAGTAACTACTGCTCTGATAAATTACAACAGTCATACATAGTGTCAGTCACTGAAATTAGAACAGTAATACATAGTGTCAGTCACTGAAATTAGTTACTGCTGTTCTGATAAATTACAACAGTAATACATAGACCGATTCAATTTATATTCTGAAAAAATCCAGATCCACATATTACTGCTGTTCTGATAAATGACAACAAAAGAAAAACAAAGAGCTTATATAACAACAGAAAGGAATTGTTCTTGTAAATACCCAATTACCTTACTCACTATCGGTAGCCTGTCGAAGACTCCTGCTCGATTACTGCTGTTATTGCGGAGAAAACCCTAGTCGGAAATTGCGGATACAACCCTAGTCGGAAATTGCAGAGACAACCCTAGTGAGAAATCAAAGAGCCTTTGTCGAAATCGGACAAAACCCTAGCTAATCAGCCAGCTCATATCAGATTGGAGAAAACCCTAGGCGATGCTGCGCGAGAGAGAAAGAGAGACGAAAGGTGCGCGATAGAAAAAGAGACGAAAGGTGCCGGAGTTAAGGGAGAGAGGGGTTTAAGGATTGATCAGATCTAAGCCGTTCAACGAAGATGAGATGTGTGGTTTCGATTTTGTGGCAAGGATGTGTTATATTTTTTGTTGTCATTTGATCCCCTCTCTTATAGAGAATAATATATAATATATAATATATAATATATATACATTATACGTGGCCCAGAATGTTAGTCCATTTTTTATTGGAGTTATTGCCGTGCCAAAAACCGTCGAAAAATTGCTCCCTGTACATACAGAGAATCTGTCGCGCAATAGGAATGAACGGTTTAGATTTTCTGCGTTGTAGGTTACGTACGGCTCAGATTTGATTCAGGTGTCTGATTCTATAAAAATTAATTTATACGAATCTCGATGCAAATCAGAGGTTAAAATTTGGTGCGCAAAATTTTTTCTGTATAAGATCTCATTTGGTACATATGATATACCTATACGATCTCGTTTCTTTCCCCCTCTAAAACCCTAAAACCGGTCCCGCTCCCTTCTCCTCTCGTTTATTTCCTCCTCTCTCTAAAACCCAAAAATTCGAAACCGCTCCTTCTCCATCTCTCTATACCCCCAGATTGTTCCCTCCTACCTGACAGCGGCGATGGCCATGGCAGTCCTTGATGAAGAGAAGGCGCGTGGCGTCATCCGCCAGGTTAAATCTCTCGTTCGTTTATTTTTCTAGAAAATAATGCAAACTTGTAACAGATCGTTGTTAATTTCACTGTTATAATGCAGGTGGAATTCTACTTTAGCGATAGCAATCTTCCCAGAGACGGTTTTCTGAGGAAAACTGTTGAAGAAAGCCAGGACGGATGTATCCTTAACATATATAAGTACAAATAAACGTGATAAATAACCAGCTATCATGGTACCAGTGATGAGTGTGATGATGATGCTCATCATTCGTATTGTTAGATGTAATTCATTTGTATGTTTGAACTTGTGGTGTTTCGGCCAGTTAATTTGTTTCAATTATAAAAAGAAGTTCAAATACAACTTCACAAGGATCTGATGCAGATGATATCTTTTCTATTTGTGGTATTCATGTTTTTACCTTGACTATTGTAAAATTTCAAAGTGGTAAGCTTGGCTCTGATATGCTCTTTTGGCCGGATGCGATCAATTTTCGGTTTGGATCATGACACTACACCTGAGTCGGTACCGGCTAGTATAATTGATTCTGTTGCTGAGGTTCTTAAAAACCGGTCTACCACACTTCGTATATCAGAAGATGGTAAGTGTTTGCCTTAGTACAGTTGTTTCCTTACAGCTTGATGTGGTATTTGAAAAGGGATATGAGCTATAATAATTTTTGTAAGTTTTCCCTATACGGTATAAATAGGTACCTGGTAGCATTATAACACACCTGTTGTGGACTCATCACCAAGAAGGTGATTCAAACGAAGTACTGTTTAGGGCACATGTTATCATTGTACCAGTTATATGAAAGAAACAATAGTTGGCCCTATCTCATGTTGCTTACCTTTTAGTATGTTTTTCTTACTTGTATGTTATTCAGGGCAAAAAGTTGGGAGAATTGCAGAGTTGTTAAAACCAGAGGAGGTGATAGAGCAACTTGATTCCCGTACTATTGCGGTCTCTCCATTTCCTTATGACATCACACTCGAAGTTGTCGAGGCATTCTTTAGCAAGCATGCTAAGGTCAGCTGATATAGATAAATTGTATTCAGTATAATTGCTGACAAGTATCTTTTGTATGTTTCTAAAGGGAATGAATTTTGTAAATTACCTTGTAAGTATGGTAGTAGATACCAGCAAGTACTAGAAGCTGCTGTACCATTCTAACTGAATCTGAAGTCTTCCTGACAATTTTCTTGTTAATGATAGTAAAATAAAATCTAAGTTTTTTTTTTGTTCTTTTAGGTGAATAGTGTGAGGTTACCAAAGCATGTATCTGACAAGCGTTACTTCTGTGGTACCGCTCTGATTGAATTCTCTAAAGAGGACGATGCGAAGAAAATTCTTGAGGAGAGATTGGTATTTGCCGGAGCTGAACTGGCGCTCAAACCAAAGTATGTATATTATATTCTTTCTTTATTAATGGGGTCATTCCTGCTACTTGCTCATGTCCTTAACTGTACAGTAAAAAGGGTCCAATTGAGGATTGTACTGCCAGTTCACAACCATACCAGAATTGACTGTTCGTTATGTTCTGCATGTACATGTTTTTCCTGTGTCCTAAGAAGTCTTTGTGAACTTATTTAATTTAAGATATTGCCAAATTCTTTTATTAAAAAAAACTGCATATCCTGCATTTGATATGTATCTTCTCTATCACAATTGGTTGATAATACAGGAAGGAATATGATGCAGAGAGAGAGAAGCATGTAGATGAGCACAAAAAGAAAAATGCTGACAAAGGGTAAATCTGGAAACACTTAAAAAAATAGTTTTACTCTTGAATAACATTACTTTTTAACATTTTGTACTGTACCTGCCTCTCTTGTACTGGCGTACCTAACGTCGAGTGATCCAACCCGTGTCAATGTTAGTAGAGTTTCATAGTGTCTTTTTGGCCATTGACACAGACTAGATGGAAACAAGTCAGCCCGTGCTATAGAAGTAATGTTTCATTTGAATGTTACCCGCACCCCACTTCCCCACCTAAACTAATATTTTTTGTTTTGAATTTACATCATGCAGCCCCAGCTATCCAAAAGGAGTAGTTATATCATTTCAATTGGAGAAGAAAATGAAATCATCTGACAGCACCAATTGTAAGAAAATTGAGACAGAAAATGAGAACGAAAATTTGATTGAAAAACCAACCATAGAAGAGCCTCAAGAAAGTAAATCTGAAGAGTTCATGGGGGAGAACAATGAAAGTACTAAAAAGAAGCCTAGTGAAGAAGTACATGAAAGTAAATCCGAAAATGCTGAGAGTATTACTAATGCTATTGGCGGCACCCAGATAACACGGGAAGATCTGAAAGAAGTGTTTGGAAAGTTCGGTCATGTTAAGGTATTGTCCTGCTATGATGGAAGACAACAGAAATATTAACTTGCACTTCATTGTCTAAAACTACATATAAATACCAAGCTGTGGCAAGTTCTCAATTGTTATATAATTTAATTAATCCTTAGCATCTCAATTTGTTATTTGAGGCATTTTAGTAACTCCCTGTACATTCTTATGCCACTGTGTTGTACGAGTAAGGTGTTTCTCTGGTTTTAACCTTCAACAAAAGAATATGATTACCATTTTTTAGTTTATTTTATTTGACTTTCATCTTGGCTCTGGCATCTCTCTGCCCCTCTTCTATAATACCAGTATATAGATTTTTCCATGGGACAAGACTCGGGTTACATCAGGTACGAAGATTCAAAGGGTGTTGAGACTGCACGGGCCATGGCTGAAGTGTCTGACAAAGGAGGCCTGCTGGTTAAGGATCACATTGCAATAGTACAAGGTGTGACAGGTATGAAATTCTGTGCAGTACTGTCCATGTACTGCTATACTAAACCTTTGTGAATTCTTACCTTCCCACACTTAATTCTTATTTGATTTCTTTATTTAGTTTATGGGTTTTTTCTGATTTTTCATATTATGTATTATAATAAGTTTGTTCATCTTAATTTTGTAGGAGAAGACGAGGATAAGTATTGGAAGGAGTTACAAGAAAAGAGAGAGAACAAATTTGATAATGCAAGGTTTGTCTTTTTTATCTTTTTCACAAATTTGATGTTTGAAATTCTAATTTTTAGCCAACTTTTTGTTCATTTGCTCCTTTTTCCTCATCAAGTTTCTCCTTTTCTGATATCTATTTAAATAATCTTTTTTTAATCCCCAGGGGTGGTGGAAAGAATAGAGGGGGAAAAAGAGAATTCTTTGGAAAACATGGGAGGCGAAGTGACTCAAACGATAGGCGCCCCCACAAGGCCCAAAGAGTTAACTAAAATAAGACATCTTCAATGCATATGAAAGAAAACATATTTATTTGGGATTTTTAATGCTTTTGAATTTTTGCAATTTTGTTATTTATGTTTTTGCTGTAGTTTGTGTTTTTGAAACGCTGTGTGAAACGTTGAAATCTAGGTAGTATCTGATGTTTCAAGTATCTATTTGTTATTTAGAATTCTTGAAACTGAGTGTGCTTTGTCCTTGTATTGATTTGTTAGATGACTTCCTTTTTCCTATATATACAGAGCAAGGGTGTGGAAATATGCACATGATGCACTCTTATTCTTTGTAATTTTTTATCATCAGATTTTTGTTAAAATTCGTGCAAAGATAAAAAGAGTCATTGTAACTCCCTTCTCTCGATTTTAATGTCGTTCTAGATTTTTTTTTTCTTATTTTGACATGAATTTTGTCAAAATTCGATAGTGAGAAATTGCATAGTGATTAGTGAAAGAATATTTTCTATACATATTATCATTATCTTGTTATATATATATATATATGAATAACGTATTAAGGTCAGAATATTTTGATGCGCAACATCATTAATTGAGAAAATCAGGAATGAATGTGCAAATTTGATGGTTTTGCATTCGTTAGCACTTAGCACATTTACTATTTTGCTAATGTTAATACGTTAGCAGGATTATATATATATATATATATATATATATATATATATATATAGAAAAAGAGTATGGTTAATGCGAAAACGTTTGCACTTCGGTCGAAGTGCAAAAGTTTCACATTAACCAACTTTTTATGGTCAAAGTTTAAATTTAAGTTGCTCAATAAATTGTTCATATCAAAATCTTGTAGGAAATCAAATTTCGTGATTTTTAGAGCTTTCTAGTTATATTTTAAATATTTTTTAAAAACAACTCTGAAAAGGTCATGTTTTTTAATATTAAACTGGACTGTTTTTAAAAAATATTTAAAATATAGCTAGAAAGCTCTAAAAATTACGAAATTTAATTTCCTACAAGATTTTGATATGAAAATTTTATTGAGCAACTTAAATTTAAATTTTGACCAAAAAAATTGGCTAATGTGAAACTTTTGCACTTCGACCAAAGTGCAAACGTTTTCACATTAGCCATACTCTTTTTCTATATATATATATATATATATAATCCTGCTAACGTACTAACATTAGCAAAATAGTAAATGTGCTAAGTGCTAACAAATGCAAAACCATCAAATTTGCACATTCATTCCTGATTTTCTCAATTAATGATGTTGCGCATCAAAATATTCTGACCTTAATATAGCAAGGATATGGTAATATACTACGTTAGCAGGATTATATATATAGAAATGTTAGGGTGCTCTATGGAGCACCAAATCTCTAATGCTCCACACCGTATCTCCAATTTAAAAATTCCAACGACCGATCCGAACCGTTGAAAATGATCTACATATTGAAATCTACTTAGAGGTTGAATTTTATATTTTTTTAATTTTTTTTGCTATTTTTTTAGAGAAGTAAGAAAATTACAATTTTGTTGGTCCAGAAACCGTTTGATTAGCAACTTTTCTACCTCTTTAAAAAATAGCAAAAAAGTTTCAAAAAAATGTAAAATTCAATCTCCAAGTAGATTTCAATATGTAGATCATGTTCAACGATTTGGATCGATCGTTGGAATTTTCAAATTGGATATAACGAATGTGGAGCACGAGCGATTTGGTGCTCCATGAAGCACCCTAGCCTTTATATATATATATATATAGGGGATCCATTAGCCTAACAGTTCTGTCTAGTATATCCCCAAAAAAGTATGCTATGACTTGTAACTTTTTCTGACAAATGTAAGTTGCTATTAAAAAAATAACATTTTATACCAATTTCTACTAATGTTAGAACATTTCAGAGTAGATTTAAATTAAAATCATTGTGCAAATTGTGCAAATGGGACAAACGTACCTGAGAGAGAAAAGGAGATGATGTAATAATTTCAAATGTGTGAGAGGTAGAGTCAGATAGCTACACAAAGAGAGAGAAGGTACCAAAATTAGAAATTAGCATTAAACTTTAGATTTGCGAAAGTTGTGACAGAAAGCAAATGAATCAAATTAGAATTCCAAATAATACGACGAGAAGATGAGAATAGAGAGAGAGTGAGAGATCACCGTACCTGATTTGCGAGAGAAGAAGTGAGAGACGGGGTCTTCAAATTTTGGAAAATCCTAGGCACGACACGGGAGGGGAGCGAGATCGACAGTAGATAACGACGAAGAGCCGAAGAAAGAAACGTTGATCCGTTGATTTTTTTTGTGCGTGAGAAATCAGAGACGAGCAAGGTAGGGACTTCAACTGTCGAAAGCCCTGGACGCGACATGGAAGGGGAGACCTCGAGCGCGGGAATATATATATATATATATATATATATATATATATATATATTTATATGGGGGTTGATCCCATACTCTCACCTTAAAAAAAAGTCTAATACAAAAATGTGCGTAAAAGCGGAAGGGTAAAAGCGGAAGTACAAAAATTTGTGTAACGCCGTTTCGTTCGTTTTGTTCAGCAGTAACCTCTCATGGTATCACCGCCTCTCATCTTTCCCTTTCTCTCCCTCTGCCGTCTCTCTGTCTCTCCTCTTCCTCATTCTCTCCATCTCTTCATCGTCCTCTTCCTCTTCCTCTTCCTCTCCTCTCTCTAACACGCTATCGCTTTTCTCCCCATCCTCTGTCGAAACCCTTCCAAACCTCTTTTCCCCCTATCCTCTCATCGTAGTTGCCACTGTTTTTGGCACCAGCGTCGTCTGGCAGTTAACCAGATCGAGGTTTGTTTTATTGTTTCCCTAAATGAATCAATTTTTTTATGTGTTTCGACTTCAATTGAAAAATTGAAAACAACCAAGGGTGTTTTAAGGACAAATGCTGCCTTTATTGAAGCATATTTGTAAAGCTCTTAGGTGATTTTAATTTCTTTATGGCGACCTTAACAATCTAGGTTTAATAAAGCCCACTTCAGGGATAACGTACCTATACTTGAAAATGAACAAAATCAAAACCAAACTGAATCTCTTTTGTGTGCAATTATATATATATATATTTTTATAGCAATTTATGTTTTTAAAAATATTATTTGGCAGCTTTAACTTTTCTTTTGTGCAAAATCAGAATGGCATATGCATTTTCAAGAGATGTTGTAATGCCTTTTTCTTCACTGTGGCATATGCATTTTCAAGAGACGTAGTGCCTTTTTCTTCAAAAGACATCACTTAGTTTCAGTAAATATTCTCATCAGATATTTAATGCTTATCTTGTACAAACTCTAACATCATTTAATCAGAATGGCATATGTAATGATCTACATAAGAAAAATAAATATTGTATTGCTTGTTGATGTAGTGGTAGCGTGGTATCAGTTACCAGTTAACAGACACAGATGCAATTTCCCTATAATTTTCTGGTATCAGCTAGAATAGAGGAGTTTAATAATTCTTGTGTTAATAACCTCAATTAGTCTTCAATATAACTGTAATATATAATAAATTTCTTTTAGGTCTGGTACTGGTATTGCCATACTAAATTTCTTTGTGAATCCTTTTCATTCTTCGGAAGTTCTTGATACAATTGTTAGATTACTACAAGAATGAGACGGATGTTGTTATTGCCTCAGCATAGCTCTGCTTCTAGCTCATTATGCTTGAGCATGGCCTCATTTTCGGGCCAAGCAATGACCTTCAGACTATCTAAGATTGAATGAGCAAAAAAATACTTTGACAACTCCAGAATTTTAGATGACGAAATGGATGTGGCAGTGTAGAAGTTGATTGGGTTTTGTGTTAAGGAAAATGTGAGGTGCTTGGTGTATGAGCTGATACCTAATGAGAGTGTAGAATCTCATCTGCATGGTATATACTTTTCTTGTTTACATGACAAAGTTTTAAATGACCGGGTTAAATAATGTAGCAGTTTTTATCTCTTAATAGTTTTGGTTCATAAGTTGCAAATGTGGCCAGTTCTCGCATGCACCTGAAGCTTCTTAAGTTCCCTTTTTATTTCGTAAAGATACATATAGCCTTTTAAGTAAAAAAAAATTCACTATTTTAGTCAGCTTAGAAGTTAGAAGTTGAAGTTGGAAATTATCGTGAAACTTATTTATCCAGAACTAGGCCCCGATGTGCCATCTGACCATATAGCCAGGCTGTTTCCATTGCATCAATGCGTGTTCAACCTGAGGTCATGCACCGGCCCAGCATGAGCAAGGTGGTACAAGCCGTAAAATTGGTGTGCAACTTGTCTGACGAGTGCAAAGACTATGGCACATGAAGGTGAAGAGAAGATAGAAGATAAAATAAAGAGAAGAGATAGAAATTTGTACTCTGCAACTTGTATTAGGGATGTTGTATCCGCAATGCT
The DNA here is from genome assembly GCA_964058865.1 of Eleocharis quinqueflora. Classification (NCBI taxonomy): domain Eukaryota; kingdom Viridiplantae; phylum Streptophyta; class Magnoliopsida; order Poales; family Cyperaceae; genus Eleocharis; species Eleocharis quinqueflora. The sequence goes on from CAXKVX010001399.1 coordinate 10,325, forward strand.
CTTCCTTTCAATTGGTACAAGTTGACAATGAACAGAGAAGGAATTTTTAAGAAGAAGATAAGAAGGCAGCTCAATTGCCGTGAAACAATTACATTTTCATTGATAACAAAATAGTTCACATCTATTACACCCTTCTTCCAGATATTTACTTTTTTTTGTTGATATTCATAATATGTATTGTATCAGTATACATGAATTGATATCTACATGCAAGTTATAAGATTTGAATAATGGTACTAGACATCCTGTAAAGCTTGGCTCAGTTGTTTTTTACTTAAACAAAATACCAACGCTCTTTTTTTCATTTCAGTATATAAAGTACTTCCATTATTTACAATCAATCAAGTACTCCTCCGACCTTGGTATCTTTTGTTCTCAAAATTTGCAGAACAGATTAACAATTCCATCAAAGCCACCTCTCCTAGATCATATGGTGCCAATATAACCCTACAAATTAAGAAGGAAATATTACAAGAGTAGAACTAAATAAAAGATGATTGAATACCGACGATCAGGACTGGTTAATAGCAATCACGAAGTTAGTTGGTCGGGTCGAGGTTGAATACTGATGATCCAAACAGATCTGCCTAGCATCTTTCTAATCCTTAACATAAAGCATGCTACCACAATCTCAACTAGCCCGCCGTATTGTTATAGATATCATGAGACTTCAAGATAAGATTTAGCTTGGATTCAGCCCGAATCTTTTCACTCGGCAAGGAAATTAGATAAGAAGTTAATTGTTCAGTAACCTACATGTATATTATCAGGATTTAGTTAATAACAAACATGTGAAGAACTGGTATGGTTATTTGGTCAGACCAAAGAGAGCCCACTCTACTCTTACATAATCACTCCAGCTCAGAATAGTTACAAAAATCGAATTAAGCTCTTATGAAAAGAAATGGAAAAGAGATAATAAACAAATGACAATAAAAAAAGAAAAGCCGCAAGCATATATTCACTTGAGTTAAATTTGCTCCATCACTCACCAAAATAACCATTATAAATGAGCTTGCTAAGGTATATCAGCAGGTTTAATTAATAAACTTGATAAACAAGTTGAGGTGAGATGCAATTAGCCAAAGGTTACATGCTATATATTTCTTAAGGTCATCATAATCGTTGATCAACAAATCTTGTAGGATGGAGAATCAAATTATGAGAAATCAATGTTTGAGTAGTTATTTCAAAAAATAAAGGAAATGAGAATATTGCACCTGAAGTTTCTTTAAGAGTTTAGTCAGTTTTTCAATCTGCTTTTCTATTTCTTGAACCTGAGGCAAAAACAAAACAATACCATCGATTGATTAAAACCCACAAACTATACTATACTAATATCACTGAGCTACTGAAATGAGGTTTTCTTTATGGGAAACTGCAGATATTTATCAATTTTGAAATATCACTGTACTAATTTGGATTGTTATGTGCCAACTTTATTTCAGAATTTGAAGAACTTAAGAATAGTCCACAGGGGGGTCTCTAAAAAGCAGAGTACAATATTTTTTTACGAGCAAAGAACCAATAATGCCATATAAATTCGTACATTACCACCATACTGCTTAGGCACCATATAAATTCCTATATTACCATAACACTCCTACATCCCAGTGCACCAATGAACTCCAAATTTTCATGTTAGACTCCAGAACTTGTATTACCCGGTTGATGTCGTAAATCAAGTACAGTGGCTCATCCAGTATGGTGAAGGGAATAAAAGCAAGAACTTCAATACAGTAGCTACATAGAAATATTTGCTTATGTTAGACACATGTTATTGGCCAATCTGTTACCTAGTGTGTTACGGGTCAATAAATAATAAAATGAGAACAATTCTCTTTGAATTTTTTTAGTAAAGGCCAACTTTCTATTAGAGGCTAGGCTCGACACCCATTATTAATGCCAATTCTCTTCGAATGTTAAAGGATGAACATATGAGGGTATTTCTATTAGAGGCTAGGCTCGACACCCATTACAAATGCAATCAAGCAGGTCATCACCCTTTCCTACTAAAGTGAAGCAAATTACTTACACAATCGCTTAATAGTAAGTGAAGAGACAGGGATTACAAAATACCAACAAGAGTCCTACCTTCCTATATGAGCTCCATCTTCTTCCATAAGTTGCTTGATAACGATAACAGGGATTCCAAAAGAAAGTATTTTCCCTGTACCAGTCTTTGCACGTGCAATCAGGTCACGACCTTGTAGAGCAGAACCAACACAACTCTCTGCAAGTGTCCAAAATAGAAAAGATTATTTAGTGGAAGAGAGCATGGAATGGAATAATTGCTCAGTCTTTGTTTTGCCTTTGAAATTTTTACATGAAAAATAAGAGGACTAACTTGAGAATTGAGCATCATATATTGCAAAAAATTTAAGAAATTCGTCCATTGCGGGTCTACAAACATAGTAGCAGTTAAAATTCTAGTAGAACACAGAAAAATAACATATTATGGACCTGAATAACACAAAAAATCACCTCCAACGGACCCCCTCCATCGTTACCTCCTCCTGAAATAATCCTTTACCTCAGAGAAAATTTCCTCGCTGGAATCGTTACACAAACTTCCTCGCTGCAAACGTCGTCTTCATTCTCTCAACTTAGAGAAGTCGCGTAAACCCTTGAACGACTAAACCCGAATGATCTAGGCTTTCGATTTGGCCTTGCCATGATGCTGATGCTGTGTGGTGGCATCGGTGGGAGGAGAGTCGCTAGGTTCTCGAATTTTGAGGAGAAAGGAGAGACGCTGACGTTACATGTGGCGCCATCCATGGGCGGTATTGGAAGAGGATTCTCTATGTGGCTAGCCATGATTCGTTAGAAGAGGAACTTGCCGACGATGCTACACCAACCCCTGGCCCACTCGATCCATCCCAACCCTTCCTCCTTCGTCATTGTCCCTCTCTCTCTCTCGTCACCTCTCTCTTTCTCGCTAATCTCGCTTTGGGAGAGGTTCAGTTTAGTTAACTGTGTGTTGTTGTATTATTCTTTCGCTGACGCTCTCTGCTGGCATCAATGGGAGGAGTCACTCGCTAGGTCATCGAATATGGAGGAGTAAATTGAGTCGTGTTTCTAGGAATAGGAGCAAGGGGAAAGAAAAGAGGAACTGAGTTTATGGTTTGTTCTATTCGTGCAGAGAGAGAGAGAGAGAGACGGGGAAAGTAGAGAGGAAGAGATGAGCTTTGGGGAGAGGGGACATCCAAACTCCAAAGATCGGATTCGAATTTTCGTACAAAAATGCCCTTTCGAAAAAAAGAAGTGACCGGTTGTTTGGTGTTACGACCGGTTATTTTCTGATTGGTGACCGGCTGTTAGGGTGATATGACCGGTTGGTTAAAATATTTTTTTAATCTGAATCGTTCAATTTACAAAATCGACGAATGAAAATGATATTTACAAAATAGGTTTAGGTGAGAGTATTGGAGCAAATCCCTATATATATATATCATGTCCTAAAATCTAAATCCTTCATTTTCTTAGGTATCTATCATGTCTTCAAATCTTGATCATTCGTGAAGAAAAAAATAGTGGAGTTTATAATAAAATGAAAGTGATGTGTGATTAAAATATTAAAAATATGATGGAGACAAAAAAAAATGAAGGCATTTGAGCCCTCATCTATATATATATATATATATAGAGAGAGAGAGATATATATATGCTAGGATGCTCCATGGAGCACTAAACTCTAATGCTCCATATCGTATCTCTAATTTTAAAATTCCAACGATCGATCCGAATCGTTGAATATGATCTACATATTGAAATCTACTTGGAGATTGAATTTTTGTGCTATTTTTTAGAGAGGTAGAAAAATTGCACCTTTTGTTGGTTTAGAAACCGTTTGATTAGCAACTTTTCTACCTCTTTAAAAAAATAGCAAAATTTTTTTAAAAAAAAATGTAAAATTCAATCTCGTAGATTTCAATATGTAGATCATGTTCAACGGTTCAGATCGGTCATTGAAATTTTCAAATAGGAGATAATGGATGTGGAGCACGAGGGATTTGGTGCTCCATGGAGCACCCTAGCCTATCTCTCTCTCTCTCTCTCTCTCTCTCTATATATATATATATATATATATATATATAAGGAGAGATCCGTAGTCGCCATCACTTTTGTAGCCGCTCGCAACCGCTCCATCATACCAAGTGTAAATCGTCGATCCGGACTGTTGAAAACATTCTTCATACTAATGTAGACTTGGAGATCAAATTTTATATTTTTTGGAAATTATTTTACTATTTTATCGGAAGGGTTGAAAATTAGATGTTTGTAAATCGTTAGATAAATAAATTTTCAATCTCTCCGATAAAATAGTAAAAAATTTCAAAAAAATGTAAATTTTGATTTTCAAGTCTATATTAATATGGAGAATGTTTTCAACGGTCCGGATCGATCATTTACATTTGCTACCATGGAGCGGTTGCGAGCGGTTAGAAGTTTGACGGCTACGAATTCCACCTCTCTCACTTTCTCTCTCTCTCTCTATATATATATCAGCATGATCACACCTCCAGAATACTCTAATCCCACCAAGAACTTTATTTTTAGGAAGGAATATAAAACTTTTTTCTGTATTTATTCCAGCGTTGAAATAATTGTCTATTATTATGTGTTCTAGACGGGAAGATATGCTTAAATGTATTGCTAGTTGTGTAAGAAAGGCAATTACTTCCTTTTTAGAGGTGTTTAGAGGTACGTTATCAATTGACATTCGGTGAAGGTGAAATATCCCAACTAGGAATGAGCAACGAAAAATTTCCCATGTAGTTCATTTTTCTGCTGTCTGAACAGTATCAGTTCGCAGTCAGTTTGCCCCTGTATTATTTGTTGCTGACCAACTGGATCGAGTAATTGTCTATTCCAACAGATGGACATGTAAACTACATGGTAAGAGGTGTCGTACAACTGAACCCAACCCAAATATTGCAAACTAACCTCACTCAAACTGTGCTTCAGACCTCAAAAAAAAAATGACGAGATAACTAGAATTTCATGAAATATACTAACACAAGAAAATCACTACATCAGAAAACGAAAATTGACATATTGACACAAAAGGTCAAAAGCAGAGTAAAATTAAGACTTGAGAACTGTAACACACCAGAGTCAACACAATCAATAATTATGACAGTTAACAACACTCAGTTTCTTGCAGAAGCTTTTTCCATCCCTCGTCTCAGAGATGAACTGTTTCACTTCATCCGGATTATCGCAATTGCTCAATGCATTTAGAAGTATGTCAAAGGTGACTGCATCATGCTTGAGGCCTTGCCTCTGCATCTTCTCGACCAGGTGCAGTGCCTCATTGAATATGCCCTTGTTACAATATCCCTTGATTAAGGTATTGTAACTATGTTGGTTCGGCTCAATGCCTTTTTGTGTCATCGTTTCTAAAAAGTCAGCCGCTTCATCAAGACGACCTTCCGAGACAAAACCATTTAACAGTGTGTTGTAAGAAATTATATCAGGTTTAACCCTTTTTTTCTCCATTAAACTGACAAGCTTCTCTGCTTCACAGTTTATTCGCTGCTTACACAAGGAATTCACTAATGCACTGAACGTCACTACAGGTGTTGTCCCTTTATCTAGCATCTCCCAAAATAGTTCAATGGCACGTTTCCACTTACCTATAGCAGAATACACGTGGATTAGAGAAGTGTATGTGACAACATTGGGCATCACCCCTCTCTCTTTCATCTTTTGAAACAGATCCAAAGCACGGGACAAGGTCCTCTTTTTACAACAACCATCTATTATGGTATTGTATGTGCAGACATCTGCATGAATTCCACAGGCAACCAATTCATTGTATGCTTTGAAGGCACCGTCAATATCACGAACCCCACAAAATCAGAAAAAGATGCCATTATAGGTGTAGATGTTGCACTTGCATTCAATCCAAACATTTTTCTATCCTTTTAATTTCTGTTAAAGAAAAGGAAACTAAACTACCAGAGGAACACAGATTATTCCTACAATCAAGCATTGAATGCTTAGGCCGAAAGGGAGAAAAACGAACAGAATTCTCCATCCCGTTACAAATTATCACACAAGTAAAAAAGATCACCACCACGGTCAAACCCAAACAACAAAGCAAATCCAGGTTAAATAGTAAGTAAAAGCCTATCCCTGGCAACAACAATAACAACAACACTGTACAAACAGGAACTCCATAAAAGAAACAAGGGTTCTGAGCTTGAAACCAACATCGGTACAAATGCTAAGCCCCAATATAATTGATTAGGGTTAGTTATCCCCAGAGAGCTATGGTACAACAAGGCTAACAAACTAACCACTGCTCAAAGTACACTACGGGGTTTCTTCAATTACATCACTGTAACCTAGGAAGTCTCATATTTGCCCCCATGGGAGGATAATCAACTTTTGAAGGGACATGCATGAAAAAATCTGACTTAACCATTCATCAACCTTTTAAAAACATCACTGTTGAGTTCAAAGTTCCATATGCACCCCTCAAGGCCCAGTATTCCCAGGGTATGCTGTATGCACAAAAAATTGTCACTATATCCAGGGGACATAATGAATGATTGATGCCATGCCATCAATCGTCCAGCTCAACAAGCTGGGCCCGCCTCTCTGCAGCCTTCTTCCTGATGAATATTCCCCACCTCATGGCTGCCTTAATCTTCAGCCATCCAACAACAGCCTTACCAGATGATGAGCGTGCCCCGCCCCTCTCCTCGGTGTCAAATCCAAAAGCAGTGCCAGGTGATGAGCTCATGTAAGAAGGGAACCCATAGCCATCATCAGCGATACCAGCATTCCCCTGGGCCCCACCCATGTTTAGTACTCGCAATAATTGTTGCATCTCTTCATTTTCTAGTATTTCATGGCTACGCATGCGGATTTCCTCTTCCATCAAGTAGTCATCGACTCCACGGCCATAGGGGTTGGAGAGTGAGTCCATATGTTGTTGAGAGAAATCTAGGTTTAAGGTTTGAGGGGTCTGAGGTGGCGGGGCTAGGACTAGGAGGTTGGGGTTGGTGGAGCTAGTAGGAACTGAGTTGCAAATAAGTTGAGTTCCATTGTACTGGGGATCGGGCATGAAAGAGGAACGATAAAACTGCATAGTCTGTGGGTTTGATGGGTAGCAGGTTGTGGGCTGGCCCATGTTGTAACCAAGTTTAGATCCATCACCTGGAAAATACATGAGCAATATCATGAGCAAACAGGAGAAAATATAAATATTTGAAGGAAACACCCATATTATTAGAATAACAGACACAATTGCTCAAGTAATGCAAGTATTTTTTCGTAAAATAATCAGTCTGGAAAATACATGAGCAATATCATGAGCAAACAGGAGAAAATATAATTATTTGAAGGAAACATCCATATTATTAGAATAACAGACACAATTGCTCAAGTAATGCAAGTATTTTTTTCGTAAAATAATCAGTTTACAGATTCGAAATTAAGTCATCGAACTCCAAACCCATCCATTGCTTAATGCAAAAATATGACTTGCGATTGTAAAATAGTTCTAAAATAAGCCATATTTCACAGTTTACACGTAGCAATACTATTAATTTGATATCATCTTACTTCAAAATAGGAAACTCAAGCAAAAGGTGTATTTTTTCAATAAAAAAAATAAAATAAGAAGTTATATAAGAACCTTCTCCAATGAATGATGGATCAGCAGTAGCAGGTAAGGGCAGAGTCATATTGTTTTGAGAAGAACCTGCACCTGTGAACCTGCTAGCAGAAGCAGATGCAGATGCAGATGCAGATTTGTTGTTGTTGTGGGTTGAAACACCTTTCTTTTCCTGCTTGAAGCTTAGGAGAAGGGCCTCTCCATCATATTCTATCACATGTGTGTTCCAGTTGTCGTATGCTTTTTTCACAAGTGAGTCAGCCATCAGCTAGACAAAGAAAGAAAACAATTTTAGTTGATAACATAGTTTTGAAGATATTTTGAAGGTAATTCATTCTTTTCTTTCTGAACTATACCCACTATGTTATTTAAAATAGCACCAAAGTTTTACCACACTTGCAACTAAGTTAGAAAAATACTCTATCACAATTGTTTCTTCTTAACCACTCGTGTTAATTGTTGGGGACCTCCCATTTACAATCAATACACAAACCTTAGAAGCTTTTCTTTGCAAACAACACATGCCCACTCAAACTAAAGTCACGTCAGGTAAAATTTAACTAAACCAAGTCTGATCACTGATGCTAGAAAAATTTCTACAGAACTATTAATGACTCATACATAGTAAACTGTTGAACTCCGATTGTTGGAACACATGAGTTTATTGAATGCAACATATATAGCCTTTGGCCTCATGCGCACTTTTATTTTGGAAAAAAAAACACAGAAGACAACCATAGGTAGTTCAGTGCAACAAAGCTTTTTACTTGGTAAAATACAGAAGTACAAGTCAATTGCAGATACTTAAAAATACCAGTTTTGCTAGCAAATATGGAAAATGTTCAGTTGTTGTTCAGACATGGTCAATTACAAGAAAAGCTTTGCAGAAACCTAGCAATACAGAATAAATCTAACCAAAAGATAAAAAAAATCTGATAATTACTGACCCTCTGGCTTTCCGTAAGGGACTCTGCTGAGTAAAATTGCGCACCATTGATCAAACCAACAAACTCATAAATATTGTTGAAAATGGCACCAGTGTTTCTGGTATGATCAGCATAAAATATATAGTGCTTTCCGCTCAGCACACATGTCTTGGCATGCTCCACAAGACTGTCCCACATCTTATTTGACATGCCAGTTCCCAGTATCTGCATTGATAATAATCTAATGAAAACAAAGTACCTACTGCACAATTCGCTATCTTGGCACTTCCTCAGTAAAAGAGAAAGAGAAGATAGTATAAATTGACTAACAATAAGCATTTAATTGATCAAAAACATGTGTAACATAACGCTACTTTAAATGATTTCAGGACTAATTATACATTGAAAGCATCAATAGCTGCATAATTTTGGTAGGCATTGGCTTAACATTCGGAATGGGAAAAAGAAACAGAGAGAAGTAGAGAACAGTTCCCAATTCTTTTTCTCTTGGTGACAGAGAAATGATAAGAAATCATTGGCAAGAACAATTAATCGAGTATTAGCAAATTGGTCTCAGTTGCATCCAATGGTTAAATTCAAACACAGACAAAACTCGGCAACTATTGGGTTTCATTTCCATGCGAATGGCTAGAATTTTACATTGGCTTGCCAAGCCTATCACAACCCTCCTCCTTTCTGGGCTTGGGACCGGCTATGTTGAAAACAACACGGGCGGAGTTAGACAAAACTCAGCAACTGTATTCAATAATAATAAGAGTGACAAAAAGGTGAAGTGAGATAATAACAAGGCCTAATAATGCAATATCCACACAAAAATTGGGGGACTGGGTAAAGAAACTTACAGTTCTGAGACTCTGTTGGTCACGGATAAGGAGGCGGAGAAAATCTTCAACTGTGTTTATGCCCTTGGCATTGAGTTTTTTGTGAAAAGCACCATCTTTCCCTATCTTTTCCAATCTCCACACTTCATCCTTCAAGGCTGGGGGATAGTGCTTCTTGTACACTGAAAGATCAAAACAGAAGCCAAGACTTAAAAAAAAAGGAAGGACGTATCAAGCGGTACATGTTTTATGCAAAAAAAAGAAATTATTGGGAGCCAATAGACCAGTTCTTCTGATTCAATTCTGAAAATCCAACTAGTCAATGGGTTTTCCGTACTCAAATCCTGAAGCGAACAATGACATCTTTCTTTTTAGATGCTTTTAATATACGATTGGATAGGTGTAAAACCACTATTCTTGGATGGTACAGAATACAATATACAATGTCAATTTTCCTAGAATAAAAAAATAAAAAAATAAAAAAATAAAAAATTTAAAAAATGTTGTTAATGCTGGTCCCCTACAATTTTTTTTAAAGGATCACAAGGGCATCTTAAATCACCTTTCAAATTACCATAATCAAGTCTCGACACAAAGCAGGGGAGGATTAGTGCCTTATATTAGCACACTTGTTTAAAAACGTATACATGGATCATCATAGCATATTAGCAAATAAAAAGCTCTTCTCAAAGTTTAAATAACATTGTTCCAAGTAGAAAACTAATTTAGCAACTTCTCTTTTATTGATTTTGAAAAGCATACATTTTCCGTAATTGTTCAGTAATCTCCCATTGATAACAGTAATTATCAAATAAGCTTTCGCAATGGAAGTTTCATGACACAATCCTGACAATTTTCTGATGTCATATGTAATGTCTCTAAATTATGAAAAATATCGTTTTTTGTAAGGACATAATACCATAGATTATAGAACAAAAATATTTGCAAATTCCAACTTCTAAGAAACTTACATTCTCCCCTGTGATCTTTGACAGTAAATGGCTCAGTTTTGGCCTCTCTGACACGAATGCCCTCACCGTACCCTGCAGAGACCTTTAGACCCAACCTGAATTTGCGGCTTCTTATCCAACTGGAGTTGTCAGTGAATATCAGCTCCCCTAGGGTTCCAACACCTTCCTTCAAGGTAACCTACATTTAACATCAGATTTTATTAGAATCCCCCATCCTAGCACTCTCCTTTGAATTGACCTGATACTACAATCTCCTATTACAGTAAATGACAATTTCGACAAGTAGGTCACAGGCCAGTAATGATCAGTAAATGAGGTAAAAATAATTCAACAGTTTGTATATCTGCTCCTTTCGAAAGACACTATGAATGAACAACACAAAATAGGAAATACAAAGTCAGGTAATGTGCTTCAATGAAACACAGATGAAGAGTACTGGTAGTTATCTCCTAGTAAAGAACTCCTAGGTTGCACTTCAATAAAACAATAATAAATCAATCACCTTGAATGAAATTTATCACATAATAAATACACTATAGTTTTGTGATTTTTGAAACATCTGACTAGTATCTGACAAATTATGCCTAAATGTTGGGATCTTTCAAGTAATAGGACCAAATTTGCTAGGACCAATGTAGAATTACAGAAGCTTTGTGCAGATAGCCTTGCAATCATTACCTGAAGTTCTCCAGTGAGAAGGGGTCGTTTCCCTTCCCTCTCCTTTACTACATGACTTTCAAACTCCTCGTCATTCCAATCATCGTCATCCTCCTTGTTAAAATCCCCCTCGAGAACAACCACATCCAGCTTGGCTGATGCCTCAGGCCCACTTGTAACTGCAATGCCAGTGGCCGCATCAAGCAGTACCACATGAATGGCTGCACCCTGCTCACCTTCAACTTTACCACCAGTAAAGAGTGGGAGGGACAGACGAGTACGGAAGTGGAGCTGCAAGTTCCTCCCATCTGGGCCTTCTATCCGCTTAGGAGATGCAGGTCTGTAGTATGAATTTTATTTTAGGTAAAACAACTATACAGATGTCAATCTGATTCGAGAAACTCCAACTATATGTCAATTTGATATGCTTCCTACAGAAACATTTTTGCACGATTGATTAATAATAAATACAATTACAATCTTTCTAAACTACATATTTGATATCACGGGACATTTTTCAACATGAAAACAGAAAGCAGTAGTTACCAAAGAAAATAAAACAGATAGATGGGTTATAGTTCAGACCTTCCTTCAAGTCTTGCTTGTCCCAGTTTTGCCAAGGCACGCTCCACCTCTTCACTGACCTGTTACAAATCATGTTAAATCAACTCATAAACTGAAGGCAGAACAAGTGAAATATGGATTGGTGAGTTTTTTATAATTAAAAGCAACTAACCACTCGACGAAGAATAGGCTCGAGCGAAGAGCATAGCTTTTGTAAGCTATCCACCTTCAATGCCTCAACAATTACACTGAAGGGAAATAGAAAAATAAACAGGTCACATAAAAAACACAAATTGCCAAAATAAGTGAATGTTGCTTTGATTAGCTTGTTCTCTGTGAAATTCATAGCTGGAAATAAACAAAGGGAAGTAAGGGTTATGATGAAGTCTATTATATTGTAATTGCACGGCTCAAGATAAAAATGAGAGTTGATTCTACTAGTAGTTTATTGAGGGGATGGAATAGCTGAGTGTCTGCTGAGTCGTAATTGCCTCAAAACTATAAATGGAACGACTGTTACTCTGATAGTATGATGTACCATGAAACTATCACACAATCAGACCCGTCAAAGGGAAGGATTTTTTTATTTGAGAAAAGAACAGTTTTCATGGCAAAGAAATTTCAACACCTTGATTGAACTCACTTCGTTCTTTGCAAAGTACATTGACAACTAATGAAGTTCCATTTGAACCAAATAATCCACTTTCCAAAACATTACCACTACTACAAAACCCCCTTATATTTAGTCACTAAAAAAGAAAACTGAAACCAACACTAGAAAGCAGTGAAGCACAAAAGTTAAAGTAGCAAAGTACCTGGCAAGAGCGGGAACCTTAGGTCGCTTAGGCTCGCCATGCATCTCCTCGTCATCTCCTGCCGACTCCAACGCGCGCTTCTCGCCTCTGGTCATCGTCCCCGACCTCCCCAGCTGCCTCGTCGGCCGTTGCATCTGGCACCACTCAGATCCGATCCTATGCAATTGCGATTCGATCTGATCTTAAAAGTTAAAACCCCAATTAGAACCAATAATTACAAACAATAGTGATTGATTGGTTGATTGATTAATATAATAATAAAAAGTAGATCGAGATTTTTGTTGGTTTAATTACCGTGCTCTAGCGTCTCACTCGCTCAAAAAAGGTCGCGGCTGCGCTTGGGTAGAGAGTAGAGAGAGAAAGAGAGATGGATGGGGGAATGAATTGAGAATTGAAAATTGAAAAAGAGAGAGAGAGAGAGAGACAGTAGGTGCTTGGCTGCGACTGCGAGCTGAGGCCTGAGGGGAACTGGGGAAGAGAAAGATGGAGAGAGAGAAGGTATAATATTATTATATATGTTATATATAACTATCTTCTCTGTTTTGTGTCAACGGGAGAGCTTCAGTTGTTGACTAATATAATATATTTACCAAGTTTTTTAGTCGTTAAAATCCGGAATTTTACATTATTCTTTCTTTATAATAATAATAATAATAATAAGATCTAACTAAAGTTTTTATTTTATGTTAATATCAGTAAAATAATTTAATATTTATGAATGACTTTGTAATATGTATATGTCATAATAAATGAGTTGCAAATAGCACTATTTTTACTAATCATTAATTAATGATTTAATAAATAAATTCAGATTTTGCAATTTGTAAGCATAAACATTACATGGGGAGAAACAATTAATTTGATAATAGGTATTTCAAGCTCACTTAAGAGTGTATTTGACCAACAACTGTAAACATTACTGTAGAGTAGAAATGGAGTCACAAATAAACAATTAATTCATTTAAATAAAAGGTTAACATTAAGGTACTAATTATAATCTAGTATTAGACACTCAAGAACAAGCATTTAATGTTCAAAAGCACACTTAAAGCATATAGTTATTGTCATCAATAACATCAATAATAATCCTGGCAAAATAAAATTATAATATAATATTTTATTTACGGTTGAATGTTCTCGCTTCTCTCTTACAAACTATGTTGTATGAGTGCGGGAGCGGGTATCGTATCTGATACCATACGAATGCAGCGATACGCAATTTAAAAAAAAAATCTTAGATGCGATTATGTGTGTATATATATATATATATGTATATTAAAATTTAATAAAAATAATTTAATACATAAAAAGAAATATATAAGTAAATATATTTAACAAAAGCTATTATAATACACAATAGATGAGATTATACGGTGCCACAGTAGTAAGATATTTTGATGAAAAGTAATTTCAACTTTACGATAAAATGACAAATTAAAAATGCACTCACATATAATATCGATGCGAACCATATCAATGCGAATGCGATAAGTATTAAATACGAATATGATAAGTGTTTGAAGCACGAGAGTAACGTAGCTTGCAAATGCAAATAAATATTCAATGCCAAACTTCTCTGCCTTGGATCGTGGCCGCCGAGATAATGGATAACTCCAGTTATATCACTGGAGGGATAAACCACGAAAAGACTGGGGCGAAGACTCGTGTGACATGTAATCAGTGTTTTCATACCCGTTCGATTCTTATACATGCACCTGGAGCAAAGTGCAAATAGAATACCAAGAGCCACACTCAAATCTCTTGCATATCCTTTATTATTTATTTATATATAAAAGTTGAATATGACTGGCTACAGTTGCTGTGAATAGTGTTTTCATATCTGTAGCATTTTTTCGATTTTTATTTTATTTTTTTCGAATTTTTTGTAGTTCTTTTCTGTAGCAATTTTTTTTAAAAGTTTTTCGATTTTTTTCCAATTTTTTTCTGTCATTGTTTTTTTTTTGTAGTTTTCGCGCGGAGTGCGAGCGCGACATCTAATTTGCATAAAGTTTGTTGGATATATTAACAAGAAGATGTGGGAAATAGTGATAAGACTAATAATGAATATAGTGTTAATTAATTACTGAACCAAACGATACAAAATACTTTTATTTTTGTTTTTTTAAGGAGTTTATTTTTGTTTAGATTTATAAATTTGAATTGTTAGATGTACTTAATATCATTTTAATCACGTGTATTTAGTATCATTTTGATTTCATGTATACATAATTTTAGAGGCTAATTTTGTTATGGATCAAAATTGATTTAATTGCATTATTATTGATGATAAAATCAACTTGATTGCATAATTATTGATGACAATCAACGATAATTATTGAGTGGCACAAAAAAATTCTTTTATTTTATTCTTGAATCCAATGCAAGAAAAACTACATTACTTGAAAAAATAAATAGTCATAATTTGGGCCCCACATCTTCTAAACCTAAGATTTCAATTTGAACCAGGTTCATCAAGGACTCAATCTACTGTCAGAGCAAAGCTCCTGTTTATCCAATATATAAAATAAGCCCGGCACATGGTTGTCAGACATTGCTCTTGAGCTCCCAGTATTGGTCGGAGTATGAAAGCACGTGCTCTTGGAGCAGTCAAAAGAGTATTTCCCTATGTGATGATGGTGTGCTTATCTAGTACCTGTGACGGCTAAATTGTACATATTTTATCTTCTGCTTTTGTTCTTTCTGAAATTATTATATGCAATTAGTCTATTTTTTGGGGTAAAGCAACAGAGACAGGCCAATAAGAAGTTGCGGCGATACTGTTGCGAAAATTCGCATGGGTTTCGATTATGAATAATTTGACAAGAATTTAAATGATATAATACATTTTTAGCGCGTTTTGTTTGTCAACTAATTATCTGAAATTAAAATAACTGGGAACGCACAAATTATTTTAAATTATTATGGGTTTTACGCGGATAAAATTGAGTGGAAATTATTACAGATTTTTTTTGTAATTATAAAAATGTACTGATAAAAGTAGTAAAGGGTTGGAATTTTTCGATTGAATGATCAGAACGGTAGAAAAACTACCGATAGAGACTTGAGTTTTTTACCGCTCGGCGATTGTTTTTTTTGTTTTGAATATTTATTTATAATTTTGACCATGCATAAAAATAATTACAACTTTGACCATGTATAAAAAATTCTGGTCATTTAATTATGATTTTGTCTTTTTGTTTCAAGCCCACATAAACTATAGTAGATATTCATTTCTATTTTCGTATTATCAATATGAGTGGATCTAATTTAAAATAATTTTTTGTCAAAATTATAATTAAATGTTCATAACTTTTTGCAATTCATGATCAAAATTGTAATTAAATTTTTATACATGATTATATTTGTAAATAATTGTCCAGAACAAAAAGAATCACTGCCGAGCAGTACAAAAACAGCCGTTCCACAATTTTTCAAAAAAAAAATACCAAACGATAGAATTTCTGTCGTTCGAGCCAGTACATCTAAAACTCCACATGTATAATTAACATTCTACAATGCATATGCATCTATATATCACATATGCAATATGTAGTAATTGTGTTGAATATTTGCGTGGCACTCTTATTTTAAGAATACCAGATTAAAAGATTTATATAAATGTAACATCAACTAATATAAGCACGACTTTTTATCACTTTTTACTTTAAAATTATGATTCGTCTTATTGTTCGTTTTTTACTTGAATTATGTGCAGATATTTAAAACTATCTATTAATTATACTTTTTAATATACATATTCAAACGAGAAAATCTTTGATTCTCTGATCTTTCGTCCCGTCCTCTTTTCTTTTCTTTTCTTATTCTTATTTTGTTATAATTTTTTAAAATACTTATTTCTTTTCTTTCTTTTTCCTTATTTTCTTGTTCTTTCTTTTTTATATCTTTTTTTCGACGAGAAATTATAAAGAACGATGAAAAAACTGTCAAAATAACAATTGTTAGAGATAAAAATAATGTTTGAAGTGAAGTCAAAGAACAAAGATAGGAGACGATGAATGACAAGTGCAAAAGTAATGAGAAACATAGTTTCTATTGAAATTAGTATTCATCGATTATCTATCGTTTATGATGTCTTCCGCGTATGCACTATAGAAAGGTTATCCGCATGCATGAGCAAAAGCACATTTTAAAACATTGGATATAATTCCAACAGTACAAGTTCTGAATCTGTTCCATTTACATTTTACACCCATAATTTAACCGCAATAAATCATAAATGTAATGCGAATAATTGCAACAATCACTGTGTCCTTGTTAAACCTTACGAATAATACTTTCAAATTGTAATCACAATAGGCGGAACGGAAAGCCTGAAATCAGACATACGAGGTAAACAATTTAGGACCAAGGATAAGCATCCCAACTCCGATCGGATCCCGTTTGCTTCAGACACACAAAAGGAAGATGTAGCACCAGAAGTTACCAAATCCTCAGCATCGCCAAGATATGGTCACCACATCTCAAATTCAAATAAACATACCACAACAATTTGATGATTACACAGTCAACACCCCAATCCCATGATTTTTCACCCAAATGCCAAACATACAGAATAAATTAGAAACGCTTCATAACAATTTAGAATACAAAGGGTGTGCCCAAATGCTTAGTAAAACATCCGGAGATAACTGGGGTGCTACCTCCGCCACTGTCGCTTAGTCCCACCACAGCACATGACCTATAAAATGAAGGACCATTAATTAGAACAAAAAGGAAGCTGCCGATATTAAATTAGTTTAGCTTTCTATAGAAGCTAACAACCTATTGCATTTCTCCAGAATTTCAAATAAAAAGGTAACTTCCAGTTTTTGTTAAACATTTAGTGTTGGGCGTGGACTTTTTTAGACATATTAAATTAATTTTTGGTATGATTTTACACTTCAGCATAAAGGGAACAATAAATAAACAAACAGCAATTGTGTCAAAGATGCTATAATTGTTGGGTCCTATTAAGAAATGTTGACAAAGTGAGGGTTTTTTCTGATAAAAATGATACATGTTGAGTCTTCCAGTATAATAAGCAAAGAATACTTGACAAAACATGCTAAGAAATAGAAAG
Organism: Eleocharis quinqueflora; assembly: GCA_964058865.1. Taxonomy (NCBI): domain Eukaryota; kingdom Viridiplantae; phylum Streptophyta; class Magnoliopsida; order Poales; family Cyperaceae; genus Eleocharis; species Eleocharis quinqueflora. Next base: position 27,810 of record CAXKVX010001399.1, read on the forward strand.
AAAACAAGGAAGAACAATTCCATAGTGCAGGCAATCAAAATTATGTAAAAACAACCATAGATTTGCTACAAAGATGCCTGAAATTTGGCAATACGACAAAAATTATGAAAGAACGACAGAGACAACTAGGCAATCTATATTAAAGTCTGAAACCTACATTTTTACTTCTTGATCCAGACATATCTTGACCTAAAACAGTGGTGAATGTTTATTTGCAAATTGAAAACACATGTAAGGTGCGGTGAATGTTTATTTGCAAATTGAAAACACATGCAAGGTGCATAGAGAAATAGTACATTACAAGATAACACAACCAAACAAAGGTTATCTACTGACATCAAAACACCGCCTATTTTTTTAATAGACAGCAGGCTCACCTTTGTTCATCAAAATTAGATTAATCACAAAAAAACGGAGGGCAGTAGAGAACTTCAAACAGAGCATAACAAATGATGCATTTTTAATTGAACTCTCTTGATTATTTTTAGTTGTTTTCATATTTGCGACAACTAACAATCATTTTTATGAAAATTGCAAAATAGCATATAAACAACAACTGTGTTGGCACACAAGTAAAACAAAGAATAAGCCGAAGCAATGATTTGGCTAAATCACCACTAATATAATCTGATGATCTAAATCCAATGATAAAATGTTCATTAAAGCAGACATCCCAACATTTTAATTTGTGAGTAGGCATATTTCCATCAGCACTTCCAGGGTGTGTTGTATGTGTGTGTGTGTGTGATTTGTGCGTCTGCTTGTGTTGTTAGGGGGAAGGGGTGCAAACAAGCTAAACCTTAAACATTTGCGAGATTCCTAGATGCAGGCTATAAATATCTTAAAACAAATCCGGCAAAGGATGGAGCTAACAATTGGCTGCAAAAATTTAGGCACGGTTTTGGTGCAGACATCCTCAGAATACAGGACTCCATACCGCAATTACCAAAAAGATAAAATTATTGTGTAGTATTTACAGATGAAACTCTTTAATACAAACAAATACATATGTAAAAAAGAACCTCACAATCACTGAGCTTAAGCAGGAAAGTTATCACCGGGAGTAGCACCACTACTGCTGCCACTTGGACCTGCACCACCAGAGAATCTCCTAATTGCAACAAGCATCAAAGTCCGCATCCGGCCACTCCTTGGCTGCTGTGCCACCTGGCTGCCTGACGAGAGCTCCATTGTAGCAATCCCATCTATAATTTCCGTCAGCTGGTCTCCTGCACCTGTTTCATTACCTAGTGCGCAATCCATATCCTGAGGAAGCAGCACATTCTGTAACATTCAGCATTTAGAATACATACTCCTCACAACTCATCTCAGGTACAGGCATTAGCATTAATCTGTTTTGATCAACCAGCATTGATAGATAAAGGACACTGGTAGTACTAGTCCTATACCAGAATCACAAGTTGACAGATACTGATAATTGGTGATGTCTATTGGAAATCAGTAATTTTGTGTCAACTGTCTATGGGTTGTTGCATCACTGATTTCCAATAGACATCACCAATTATCACTATCTGTCAACTTGTGCCCATAGACAGGTAACATAACTAGTCCTATAATCAGTGATGCAACAACCCATAGACAAGGTAACCCATAGATAAAGGACACTGGTAGTACTAGTCCTATAAACAGGTAACATATTGGTAATTTTGTGTGCCACTAGTAAATTGTCAGCTATATCATTTGCTTCCGCATAGCTGTACCTTTAAGAACTGCAATGTTAGTGGTTCGGTAAATTTTCTCCTGATTGGAGGAAACATAGGCATTATAACTAGTCATAAAAAGTTTCTTAGGAAAACTATCACTGTCCCAGAACCCCTCCACTCTTCCCAGAAAAGAAAAAGGATTAAAATATCAAAATCAAGAGAGAAAGAAACTACAGGCTGCCAGAATCAACATTAGTATGATATCACTGTCCATGGGTTATAGACTACCGATTAAAACTCGTACCTGTTCTTGCTGCAACTCCATGGTATCCAGAGTAATTGAAAACCCCTCACCTCGTACAGACCTAAGCCACTCAATACACTTGGCCGACACAGCACCACATCTCTTCAACTTCACCTTGACCAAGCTTGGGCAGCCCTGTCCCAGTGCGGCCAAGCCATTATCTGATACTGGGCAGCCCTTAATACAGAGCTTCCTAAGCATGGTGCACCGTGAACCAAGGCAAGCCACCTCACTGTCCCCTATTGTTTCACAGCCACACATGGCCAGACGCTCCAGCTGACGACAGTTGTGAGCGATTGGATCAATGGATCGAAAAGTTGGGTTAACCCCAACCAGAACAAGTTCTTGTAACTTGGGGCAGCCCTTAGAGATCTCAATCAGGCCAAGGTCCCCAATGCGGTTGGTGCGCCAACCATCAATATGAAGCTTGCGCAACATGTGACATTTGGAGGCAATCTCAGCAATGCCGACATCGGTGCATTCTGGGGTCTTGACTATGTGAAGGATTTCGAGGTCAGTACATTTTGAGAGGTAATATAATCCCTTGTCACTTACCTGTGCAACAAGGACGGCAAATGAAGTCAAATTTTGGTTTTAACCAAGGGACTGACAAGTCAAGCTTGCAGGCATATAGGGAAAGCAGCTCATAACTAAAGTTATATAATGTTAAATTATTGTGGCTACAATTATTACAAAGAAATAACGAATTAAGAGAAACTGGCTCTAATTTAACCATAACTGGGAGTAAAACACCACAAGGATGCGACCTCCTGTGAAACAACAATTGATATGCATATTTTTTAATTCATATCGAATTTACTTTTTCATCCTTAATGTTAGAAAAGTACGGACAAATTGGACAACAAACAAAAGGCTTTATCTCATGAGATAAACATCCTACCTTCACTCCAAATTTCAAACATCGATACAATTATACAAACACTATTCTCACTACAGGAATATAGCAACAATTAAAGCCTTTTCACACTTTCAAATTTTAAGTACAATTGTAGCTAGAAACAGACATTCCCAGCCTTAATCAATTTTGAATGCTCCAAAAACTTTTTATCTATAGTTTAAGCACTTCCATTTTTCCCCAACCAGAAAAGGAAAGACAGAATTCAAACATTAAACAACAAAGAAAGATATTAGTAATTAACAACCTGTAATTTCTCAAGATGAACATCACTAATACCCTTGATCCTCGAGCTGATTTCATCCAAAGCTCCATCCCAGGGACCTGAGCAGCGCAAAATCTTAATGGTCCTCAGATTTTTGCACCCAGCAAGGTACTGCACGAAACACTGAGCATTGTACAGATCCTTTAGACAAACAGATCTCAGTGAACTTGATCCAGTAAACCTGGCCCCGACAACCACCTCATCTGCATTGTTAGAATAACCATTACCTTTGTTAATAACTCCCCTGATCCTCTTCAGAGACAAATCTTCTAACAAGGGGCACGAGGTTAGGATTGCGGCCAGTGCACTCGGCCCGAACGAACAAGAGGCACAAGAGATCTTTCTCAACCATCTACTGTTAGTGGCAAGAGTTGATATCCCCTGCTCTGTAATTTGCTTACAAGACCTCAACTTTAAGCGGGTTAATCTAGGTAATTTTGTGGAGATGAAGCTCAGGGATTCGTCGGTGATGCTGTCCGTACGACGGTCGTTCTTCAAGGCAAGCTTAGTGACGGAGTCGAAACGGGTAAAAAGGGTCGGGAGGAATGCTTCTAGGGCTGAGGCGGCGTGGAGAGAGAGGCGCTGCCTACTTTGACCCTCGACACGGTACCAGCGTTGACAAACAAGGGAGCACTTGTTGCGATCTGATTGGGAGAGAGAACTGAAGACCAGAGAGATGCACTCGTCGGGGAGGTCGAGTGTGTAGTCGCGGTGCGCGGTTTGAACTGGGGATTTGATGGCAACAAGTGGTATAGATTGGTAATTGAGGAAATGAAACTCGATTTCCATGAGAAGTAGAGAGGGGAATTGCAATTTGAGTTGGAATAAGGGGGGGAGAGAGAGGGAGATGCGATTAGGGTTTCCGTGTGTGGAATCGGGAAGAGAGAAAGGGGAAGCTGGGGTCGAGTTGGAATAGTTATTGCGAGTGAGGTGAATTTGTCGGGGTTGGCGACGGAATCATTGTGCCTTGAGTTGAATAACTCAGACTAGAGGTGGAACAAATTGAGAATCAGGGTTTGCTTTTGCAGTCGCCGGAGGTGGAGGTGGCGGTGGAGGGAGGAATTGCTCCACCCCAACTGCCATCAATTTCTCGAACAAAATCTACCTTCTCCCCTCTCTCTCTCTCTCTCTCTCTCTCTGTGAAAGATTTCAGATTTCTCGGACGAAGTGGCAAAGAGGGAAAAGACGGAAAAGACCGAAAGAGTCAAAGAGAAGGGTTTGCTTTAGCCTTTTACCGAACCAAATCCGCTGCTTATCAAATCCCACCTTGTCCCCTGCTTGTTTCGATCTGGACTGTTCAGAACTCATCTAACGGTGAAATAATCTTCACCTGAATCAAATCAAAGCAGTCCGTGATGGTAGATCGATTCATTACGGTCGGATCGAAACAAGCAGGGTGCTGCTTGCCTCAAATACAAGCAGCAGATTCGGATCCTTTACTTTAGGCTTTAGTTGAAGGATATTGGTAAAGCAACCCCATTCCCTGGCTTCTCCTTTTACGCAATGCACCTTCTAATGTACACAAATACAAAAGTGGACTGCAAGAATTCGGTCCAAAAAATTCGAGGTTACGATTTGATCCGATCTGATCTAACCGTGCGGTCTCGTCTAAAAAAATTGAGAGCTAAAGACAGAATAATGGTCAACATTTTTGGGAAAACCCGTGTTAAACTCGGGCCAACTCGATCCGACTCGTTTAATCCATCGTTAACCCGTCATAAACTCGAAAATAACTCATCGTTAACCTGTCATAACTCGGGAATAACTCATTGTTAATCAGCCATAAATCTAAAAATAACCCATTGTTAATCCGTCATAAATTCGAAATGTCCATTGTTAACCTGCCACCAACTCGGATTAAACCTCCCACCAACCTGAATTAAATCCATCTCCATAATTCAAAAAATAAAATAAATTCAAAACAATTCCAAACAATTTGTAAAAATCAGAGAAAAGTTAATTACATTATTCCAAAAAATATTTCAAGTTTATTATTCCCAAATTTTATTGTTAGTGTTCAAATATTTGAATTTTATATTCTCAATTCAAAATAATTCTCGATTGATTTTATATTCTCAAATTCTCAAACTCTCAAAGTTAATTTAATTATTCCAAAAAAAACATAAAAAAATAGTTCAAGTGTATTTTCTCCAAATTTTGTTGTTAGTGTTCAAATATTTGAATTTTATATTCTCAATTCCAAACAATTCTCAATTGATTTAATATTCTCAAATTCTCAAAGTTAATTTAATTATTCCAAAAAAAATAGTTAAAGTTTATTTTCTCCAAATTTTGTTGTTAGTGTTCAAATATTTGAATTTTATATTCTCAATTCCAAACAATTCTCAATTGATTTAATATTCTCAAATTCTCAAAGTTAATTTAATTATTCCAAAAAAAATTAGTTAAAGTTTATTTTCTCCAAATTTTGTTGTTAGTGTTCAAATATTTGAATTTTATATTCTCAAATTCTCAAAGTTAATTTAATTACTCCAAAAAAAATAGTTTAAGTTTATTATTCTCCAAATTTTGTTATTGTTGTTCAAATATTTGAATTTTATTTCAACTTTCATCAATTTTATTTGTATAATAAATGAAACTTCGAAAACAATTGTTGTTGAACTTTTTAAATGTTTAACATTTTACTTGAATTACAAAATTTGAAGTTTTAATAAAAAAACTCGAAAACAATTGTTGTTGAATTTGAAGTTACACATTTTTATTTGAAGTTATAATGACATCTTGCCATCTTGGTATGTATTTCTATTTTTTCATTTTGTTTTTAGATTCTTTTTTCAAGATTACTAACAACAAAATAAAAATCCGTCTATGTTATTTTACATAGCTGGTCCCAAGTCCGAAACAAAAGAGGAGGGTAACTTTTTTTAATTTCGTATCATTTAGATTTTACTTTTAACAATTTATTTAAAATTTGATATTATTTTTAATTGTAAAAAATTAAACAAATTCGACATTTTAATTTTGATTTTATAATTTTTTTTGTATTTTAGTTTGATTTTTTTGGAGTTCTTAAAAAATCAGAAATTCAAAAAAAGCCCAACCAACCGGCCCGAACTTGACCCCCTCTAACCCTGCTCGAATTCGGCGCTTCATTTATCCATGGGTCTTAAATGGATTGCGGTCAGCTTAAATTTTTTTGGCCCGTCTAAACCCGATCCGCCAAATCCGTCGACCCGTCGAACCAATGACCCGACCGACTTGTTGACTCGCCTGGATTTAACCTGACCCGCTTTGACCTGACCCTTCTCATTTTCAAATGCCTACTATGTGAGATGTATGTCTTGTAGTTTGAAGATTAGTTGTCTCATTTTCAAATGCCTACTATGATATTTTATTTGTTTTTCGAATGTCGAACTAGTCGTGCCTTGTATTCTTTCATTCAGTATATTGTTTACTAGTTGCAACCTTCAAGCATTTTTTTTTTTGGTGTAGCGTGCTCTTGATCTGTGTAAAAGATTAGGTAATATCATTTGAGCTGTTGTTTAGAAATTGTAAAATGTTTATGCTAATTCGAATAGTATAAAAATAGTGTGAACATTTTGTTATTGGAGTTCTTAGATTTGTTATTTGAGTTACTAAAAAATATTATTTGGATTGTACATTTGAACTAGTGATGAAGAAAACGAATAAATTAATAGATCTTTTCAAGTATTTCAATTTTCAACATGGTTTGTTAATTATGTATGATGCATTAACTGTTGATTTATCAGATTGTGTAGTATTTTTAGATTTAGATCTAAAATTTTGTCAAAAAAAGTTAAAATTTGAGTTATACATATATTTTCACAATATTTTTTACTGAAATTATAGTTTTAAAAGCATATTTGCAAAAAATAATAATGACCGAATATACAATATATGAAGGATATTTTAAAAATTAAAAATAATGATCCTACAGGAGTGAGAGTGATATAGAAATAGATGACAATAGCTAGCTAACTATTCATCCCTGATCGGATGATCCTTTCAACCAGTGGCGGATTTAGAGGTCCACTTAAACTCGGACACTGAGTTTGAGATCAAATTCAAGCACAAATACACTAAAACACACTAAAATATCATTAAAAGTCCATTTTTACTACAAAAATAACAAAAAATACATTAAATTTCGCGTTTTTTAAAAATCAAGTTCGGACACTTGCCTGAGCTTGTCCTAAGGTAGATCTGCTACTGCTTTCAACCAAACGCAACATGACAAAATTAATCTAAAATCCCAACTTTTCCGAGACAGACTGCGACTGCGACAGCAACAGCGACTGCGACTGCGACAGGCCGACAGCGACTGCGACATCATCCATTCATTCATGATACTCTAATCGGCTCCCTTGATCTACCACCTCTTCCAATTTCCCATGTTCTTTTCCCTTCCCATGGATGGTAATACTAATGTATCTACCACCATTGCCATTGGTGTATCGGCTATACAAACTATACTAGATTTTTAAGAATTGAGTTACTGCTGAAATTTATTCATTCTTTTGATTGTACTTTCTTATTTCTTCTGTTAATATTCTGATTATTTGTTCTATTAATATTCTAATATAGTTGTCAAAAAAAGACTAATAAATGTGAAAAGAATTCCATTTACGGGTCGCAATAGCAGAGGCCAACTATTTGTTCAAATTGCCATGGCAGGAAAACGCGAAAATATTTTACATGTCATAACGGTTTAACTTACAGTGAAGATGGATCTGGCACCAGGTATGGTTTAAATGCAACACTATTATCAATCGAAATTTATGCAATTGCCATTTAATAAGAACCTCATCTTTTCTTTCGCGGCAGATATCTAGCTATGTGCAATGTGTAATGGCAGGGGGGCTGCTAGACCAGGGAAGTTGCGACTCACAAGGAACGGTGACTTGGGGAACGACCGAACGTGTCATGGCTATTGTTCTCACCTCACCTGCAAGGCTGCAACATTTCTGTTGTCAGATGGTTACTGTTTTGTTTGTTCTTTTCGAAATAAACCAAAATGATGTGCTGATTTTTTCAAGCTAATGATGTCTACATATATATCTTATATGTACAGGAAGACAGTATATATATGCAAAAGAAGTTAATTAGTAAAACAGGCATGGCAGCATCGGTTCCAGAGTATATATTTCATAATTCAAGAGCCAAGGGTCATGCAACTTTGCAACATACAAGCATACCAGTGCACCCCAGCCTTTGCTGGTTCGTACGATTTAAACAACTTGTCATCCCATATCATCGCCATCTGTGCCCCCATCTGCTCGTTTTCTCACCGAGTGCCACATCATTTCCTTCCTGCCCGTCAAACGTGTCATCATGGCCCACCGGAAGTGCTTCTTCATCAGCTTCTGTATATATTATTGTTGGCAATAGCTCGGATATTTTTGTCGGGAGCTATCCATCAACGTGTTGCTGGGGCTTGTGTTGTTGTTTTGAATGGCTCAACATGTAACTATCTTGTTTTATTATTCATTTTGAATGGTACTTGTAATTATGTTGTTTTTTATTGAAGATATTGTACAGTGTTAATGTACTTTTGACTTCTTATAGTTGTTCGCTAATCTTTGCCAGATTTGGAATGTCTGGTACCCGCACAATCTCCCTCTCTCTCTCTCTCTCTCTCTTTTGAAAGAGTCTCTCTCTCTCTTGCGCGCGCTTGCTGAGATCAATTTTGTTTAATTTTCTTATTCTTCATGAAATTATGTGCAGAAAATGGCGACAGGGTGGAGCCGTGGAGATCGTACGAATACACATCGCACGTGCCAACTGTAAAGAGGTTCGATTGGCAAACACCTTCCCTGAGACAGACAACAACAGGTTCAATTGCTACCCTCCTTCCCTTCGCGCTCTCGTTGGCTCCCTGATCCACCAACTCTTCCCTTTCCCCATGCCCCTTCCCCTTCATCTCTTCATGGTAAAAGATATTACAATTTTGTCAATTCTATGTCCTTCTGGTAATAATTTTTTTGGTGTTAGTTATTTGATTATTTGAGGATTCGTATGGTAATTTCTGATAGAATTGAATAATTATCTAATTGAGGAGTTAATCGGAACTACATAAATTCACTTACAAATTGGATGGATTAGAAAATGGGAATTTTAACATGTTTGAATTTGATGACCTAGACTTGACAGTTGGTTCTCAAGGAGGGTATACTTATCAGAGAGGCTACAGTAATTACAATGTTAAACACAATTGTGTGATTTAGTTCAATATATGATCTCACAATTATGCGATTTTTTAGATGTTAAACACAATGTTTTTAGTTTGTAAAATGTTTGTTTCTCCAGAAAGATGGGATTAAGCATTTTATAATTTTAAGAGTCGACATATCGATGGGTTTACAGGCATTTATCAGGACTGTGATTCTGATTTTATGTATAACTCGATAGACCAACAAAAGTAGAGATACAAACTCTGGAAGTACATAGAAAATCTATTTTGTGCATCATTGTATATAGTATTCATTTGATTTCTGTTATACAGATTCTTACAGTTTTTCTACATTGTACACATTCAATTAATAGAATTCAACACATAAATTAGTGTGGCATATATCATATTGGAGCTGATACTCAGGTGGCGCTGTTGGCCTCATCTACCCGCTTCGAACAAAAATCACCGAAAAGAACTTTTGTCGAGAAATGTAAGAGCCATTGCACAGAGCTGAAATGCTTTTGTTCGGTCATTGACCAAAATCGATTGGGCGCTGCTTTCATTCACACAGTCATCCATCCCAGTCATAGCACCAGTAATCACCCAATTGACGTCATTGCTGCTTGACGAACGAATTTGTTTGACAGCATCAAATAGTGCGTGCATGGATTCAGAGTATCGATCTTTGCAGAAACTCAGGTCATCCTTGAGATGAGCATATGTCGGCTTCGAAAGTAGGTAGTTTATATGTGATACAGTTCTTGTTGTACTTCTAATTGCAAGTTTTGTGCTGATGTAAGCTGTTGAAGAAGGGCGACTACACCAGGTCCAATCAGAATAACCGGCTACACGATGGATTGAAGGCCAGAAGATTATTAGGCGAATTAAGCTGATATGGTTTGTGCATCAAGCCATAGCTCATGCCAAATATAACCAAGGGACAGCTACCTCATTCTATTTAATATTATTCCATGTAATAGATAGCTATATTTGGAAAGGAAGATTTGTAAATATTCTCTGAAACTCTCTATATGTACAAGTCTCCCCTCTGTACAGATCAATCTAGAAATTGTGTAAAACAAAGAATTATGAGAGAAAAGAATAGAATGAGAAGAGAGGAAGTAGGCCGATTGATTTGCCGAACCTCTATAAATTTGTGTGTCTGTGTTATTTTTCATTTCTTTAATTTGTAATATAAGCAAGACCAGTTAGGTTGGCCGATGCGCTCATCGGGTCCGATCGCAAGGATTTCAAGCAGAAATTGCGGTTTATATTTTCATCCCCAGCTGCTGCTTTGCTACAGGCATAGAATAAAAATGAAGCATTGTTGAAATGTGGAAGGGAAACAAGAGTCGCAACAAACAAGATAACAACTGAATGAGAAGGAAAACTCATGGTTGATAGAACAATTTTGTGAAAGTTCAGCGCTGGAGATGATAAATTTACAATGTTGGTATTTTGTGGGTTGCTTCCAATTGACTGTCAACAAGTATATATATAAACTTTTTTTATATAGAAATGTTTCTCAACTAAATACCTTCTTCTTTCTATTTTTGGTAGTTTGTGTATAACAAAGACGAGTTTTGTACGTAGCTCTTGGTTAACAGAGACGAGTTGTGTAGATTTCACAGGACAACACATATACAATTAGCACAATATTTTGCTCAATAAAATTTTTATATCAAAATATTGTAAGAAATCAATTTCGTAATTATTAGAATTTTTTGCTATTTTTTAAATATTTTGTGGCGCTGCAGCTCATAAAATATCATTCTTTTAAAACAACACTTTTAGAGATTTCAAAATTGCAAGACTTCAAAAAGTGCTCAGTCTATATGTACCTTGAGGTATGAACCAGGAAAATCATCTAAGCTCTCTCCAAACTTTCAAGCATACATTTGAGCATCAGAAAGAACACTAAAACATTCTCCAACTATCTAAACTTAAGAGAATTATGATAGCTAGCTACAATCATCTAATTGTCAATCTAAGAACACTTGGTTGCTAGCTTTATTAGTCTTTTGATGTGCTACATTATGTTATCAAATAGTGCATCATTGTTTTTTATTGTGTTGTCAATCAGACATTTTATCTTGTAGGGTGTAGTTATTTGCACAAGTTTATGAATCTAAAATTGATTTTCTTATATGAGAAAAATCAAAGATAGATTTCGCAACTGTAAACTTATTGTGGTTTCGGTCTCGAAAGAAAGTTTTGGTTCCGAGTCTCGTGGATGTAGGTCTAGTTTGTTTGTAGGTCGAACCATGTTATATAGCGTGTTTTTGTATTCTCTTGCTATTTGCTTTGTACTTTCTCTCTTTACTATACTTGTACTTTGTTATCTTGATTTGCTTAATTGCTATCATTACTTGCTTTCTTGTGAATTTAGGTAGGTGATAAGATCTAAAAGTCTAAATTATAATTGTTAAAAATGCTTCCGCACTAGTACTTGACCTTAAGACCCTATTCTAACAGATTGAACGTGTAATATATATTTGATTTGTAAAATGAAAATTTTGTAATTTTCAGAGTTTTTCTCTAATTTTTTTGTTCTTTTGTGCACCGGTAGTAGCAAGTTAAACGTTTAACTAAACGCAAACGTAAATGCAAGAAAAAAATCTTAAGTTTATTTAATGCAACGTAAGATGCAAGAGAAATTTCTTACGTTTTTAAAACGCAACGTAAGATGCAACATAATATTTACATGATCGTTTCGAACATTTGACAGCACTCCATGCAACAAATATTTACCTTTAAGTATTTATTTACCACCGGCAGTGTGAATATGCCTGGATGAGTGGAGCCCGGAGCTCGATTACATTCCTTTAAAGAGTTATTGAAGGCTATGCTCTTGATGACTATTTTTGTTCTTAGATATATCTAATGTGCGTAACGATCATGAAAGATGATAGTTTTGTTAACCATTTTGTTTAATGATTATTCTTGTTCTTAGACATGTCTAACGTACTTAACAGATCATGAAATAAGATAATTTTGTTAACCATATCGGATTACTCTTTCGGTTTAAACCAAAGAGTTCAAACCCAAAAAAGCCTAAACTAACATGCCAACAATAAACTGCAGTTTCACAAAAGTTGAGAAATATTGTATACACTATAACACTAACAGTTATGTACTGAGAACAGCCATCTCATTCCTAGTATAGCATACAACATTTCCTTTTTTTTTTTTTTGGAGAAATATCAAAACATTTCGTTTTTAGATGATGCAAATATCAAATCAGAATATCCAACAGGCGCTATTAACTTTTCACTTTCTTTTACTGTAAACCAACTGAAATTCTTCATTTTTAAGGGCAACGAGGTGACATTATTTTTTTTTATTTCATTTATATGGAAATGTATTCATGACGAAGTTGGGATTCATTTTGCTACTTCCACTGCCTGTCCCAATAACCAAGCAAAATTAGTATTGCATAGATTATGGCACTTTATTCCGCATTTCATCTGGAAGGTTGCCATTGTTGACTACAATGGGTTGAATAGAAGAAAGAGAGCTGATATATAGTCATATAGATACGGCCATTGGCATCTCATTAATACGTCCGTCGTTATGCATTTAGACGAGTTATTATACATGTTGAAACACAATTATATTCATGTTATTTTATAATGAAAAATAATTATGCATGTTAAATATTTTGTCATACATGTTAAGTTAAAGAAAGAAATGTTGATATGCTTAACACGCATAATTATTTTTCGGTACAAAATAATATACATAGTGATGCATTTAACATGCATAACAACTCGTTTAAAATGTATAGAGGCGCATACCGATGAGGTATCGACGAGATGTATCACTGGAATATTTTCCTAGAAGAAATTCCAGAACCACAAGTTCCTCTAAGTTGACTTCCATTCTTTCTCCTCTTTAGAAATATCATACTTAGTTCTGGTGCCAACATCCTTCCCGTCTAATTCTCAATCACTCAACTTATATTGTATATTTGTATGTATAAGTTTCAATCAGAAAATATGTGCAATTTTACCCTTTATATATTTTGGCTTGAAAATAAAATTTAACATTTCTACCTTTTAAATTAGATCGGATAAATTCAGCATTTCATCCCTGCTACAGAACAATGAATATTTACTTATGATTTATATTTTATTTCCAGCTAAAATGTCATATCTTGTGAAACAAAACTGAATAAGCTCCATAATTTTGAGCACAGAACAATGTAATAGCATCAAACCTATCAAAACAAAAGTTACGACGAATGAATGCAGCCAACAAAGGACATACATGGCATGGCGGGTAGGAAATAATATATTTTCTTATTTAAAAAATAGTATGATCTCAATCAACTATAACAAAGAAATTTCAATGCCACAAATAAATAAACTGTCCCAGAAGCTAATAAATATATCCCAATCAGACTATTGAAAGAGAAGTCTGACATCAGAGCCATCTTCTATGCCATAATATTGAAGACAGATCAAACTCTTCAGCTATCAAAAGGAATTTTAAGCCTAAACCTCAATCCCTCCACACGACAAACAATAAATTTATTTCTAAACGATATTAGCAGAAAGAAACATTTTCGTTATCAAAAGGGTTTCGCAGAAGGGGCTAAACAGACTTGTAAAGTGATGGTACTGGCACCACTACCATACAATTATGAACTGCTTTAGAAGTCTGTTTACTCCCTTCTGTGAAACCTTTTTTATGACTAAAATGTCTCTTTTAGAACTCCTTATAGGCTTCACTATTTGCTTCTCAATTGCACGGTGAGGGATCAACAGGTGTTGGGTTCATGACTACCCATACCAGCACCGCTATCTCACAGTACTTGCTGATCTTGTACATGCCATGTTGTAATATTATATATGACTGAAATTCTTATTTTTCCTGTACATCTCAAGAGTATCTTCCTTCTATACACCTCAATAGAACTTCACATAGATAACATTCACTTCAGGGGTCTCATGCTGACTGTACGAACCCGAAACCGGTACTGAGGCTGCTCTTCTTCGTCATCATCTGATTCCTCTCCACTTGATCCATCTTCAACTTTGTCCCATCTAGAATAATCCAAACCTGAATGACCCTTTGGTTTTGGGATTGTTCCCCACCCATTAACCCCTTTAGTGTTTGTAGCAGGGTCAGGTTTCGAATGCACAACCAGAGGGTCAGATTTAATTGAGGGTGAATCTATCTTTTTGAGTGTTATTGAAGGTGGCCGAGGTTTTTGTTTTTCATCTTCATTGTCCTGGTCAAGTGCTTCTTCTTCTTCAGACTCAGGTATAGGTGCAAGTGACTGCAACATTAAATAAAACAAGATTAGCTAAGTGGAATCAAATATGTATTCGTGTATTAGAAGTATACATTCCTACCAACCAGTCAATACCAGTATACTGGTTACTGAAGTACATGTACCAATACAATCATCTTGTTTTACCTAACTCTTGTGTAGATTGTGTAATATTTTATGTTGGAGGTACTAAAGGGAAACTGTTGCATTGTATAAGGGGAGTCATGTACTTCATACCCAAATTACCCATTATTGACAACATGGTACCAGGAACGAGCGAAATGAATAGCATAGAACATAGGGACAACATAAAGAGGGCAAACAGAGAACATACAAGTTGAGTCTTTAAGCGTGCATGTAAGTTATGATACACCTCAGAATCAGGGTTTATCTCCATGAGCCTGTTCACATCAAAAAGGGCAGATTGGTAATCTTTCAGAGTGACAAGGGTCTGAGCTCGCAACATTAGTGCACCAGTGTGCTCATGGTCTAACTCAAGTACAGTTGTGCATTCTTCAGCTGCCTAAAATGGAGAATTTGATATTAGTTTGTTGCATTACTTCTCTTTGGATCGTGGGTCATAGAGTAACTTACTCTAATTAGAATTACCTATAAAAGGACATGGAGTTTGACTACGACTAAGATACCATCTCATTCGAAATGAAATACTAAAATATAGCATTCTCTTTAGAAATTAGAAGTAGAATGAATCCAGATAACATAAAAAATATTTTGCTGATTTAAAAGTTGGTAAGAGGTTGTATAAATGTTCAGAACCTGCAACCTAACTAGCAAGCTTTCTTCATCAAATCTATTTTTTTATAAGATTTGTAGTTTTGCATTATTCCAACACATTATTTATTTCTTTTGCTATACCAGACAAATGAATCAGGCCTCTTATTCTACACTCGCTAAATTCTCTTTTCAGACTTATGTTTGACATCTCAGCAATCAATTGTCATGTGATACAATTCAACACACGAAGTCCAGCAGCTTACTAGAAATTCTGAAAACCCTACTCATCACAAACCTAGCCCCAATTTCACACCCCAATGAAATTCAATAACACCTAAAACGATAAAGGCTACAGATAAAAGCAGAAGGGTAAATCAACAAAAATCAAATAATGAACCAGTCTACCTGCTTAAAATTCTGCAACTTAAGGTAGCAAGCGGCACGGTTACTATGCAAGGCGATCTTTTGCGGCTTGGACTTGGCCAACTTCAAGGCCTCGGAATAGAGAGCTAGGGCTTCTTCATGCTTCCCTTCTCGGTACAGCTGGTGCGCTTTCTCAACCCGATTCAGCGCCATCGTACCAGTCTCCGTTGTCTCCATGGGATTAGATGTGATGCTTCGAAATTTGAATTGGAAGTGGAGGAACGGCCAGCAAGCTTCGAATTTTGGAAGTTGAGTTTGATTCGCTAGGGTTTCGTATAGAGAGAGCAAGAGAGAGATACAGAGAAGAGAAGAGAGAAGAGGAGAGGAAGAGGGAGAGAATTCAAAAAAATTCGAACACAGCAAAAGGGGTAGTGCACAGAACAAGGCGGAGAGAGAGAGAGAGAGAAATGTTAATTGATTCGCTAGGACGGGGAATTAACGGAGAGGTGAGAACCTAACGGAGCCGTTCCATTCAGGTTCATTTATGTTCGGTGTGGCTAATTGAAGGGCCGACTCATATATGCGAATTATTAATGGGCCTAAAATTAATATGCACTTGAATGAATCGGGGCGAAAATTCAACTCGTGTTCGAGTTTAATTAAAAAATGATCTGAGTTTGAACGGGCTTTGAGTAGCTCAATGAGCAGCTCGAACAAAACTCATCAAATACTCGTCGCTTTCTTCTCCCTTTAACAGACCTACCTACGATGAAAATCTAGTGGCTCGTACCGACTAACCTACGATGAAAACCTCGTCTCTATGAGCAGCGCTGCAGTGGCTAGCGGCTCCTACCTCTCTTTATATCTCTCCTCCTCGCATTTCCTCTCTCCTGTCTCCTCTCTCTTTTGAGTTCGTTGTTTCGAGCTCTCTCTCTCTCCTATGCGACTCGATAAACATTCCTACTTTTTATTTCGAAATTATCTACTATAAATCTATAAGTTGGTATTTGTTAGTTTTATTAAAAAAAAATTGGGTTTAATACAATTTTTTTTTGGGTTCAATCGACATAATCAATCAAAGAGGTGAAGTTCTAACAAACATGTTTTGATTCGACTTGTGTACCTCAACCAAAAGTTGATTGAAGTTCTGAAAATCTATTTTGATTTGACTTGTGTACTTCAATCAATGAAAGAGGTGAAGATCTGACAACCCTGTTTTGATTTGACGTGTATACTTCAATCAAAACAGATTCTGTTGATTGAAGTGTTGACAAACCTTTGTTGATTATCTTTGTTGTTGTTTCTACTTGTGTACTTGTAGTTCAATGTTGGTATTTTTTTTACTTTCACATAGTTCTGTAAACTATTAGTTTTAACTATTGGGATAAGAAGGCTCAGTTCAATCGTCACTGTTCGACAATATGTTATTAAGATGTAGGTTACATTAGATTTTGCATAGTTGTTGTCATTTGTCAATGATGAATTTCATTTTGGATCTTATTTTGTGTATGGTTATAAGAGGAACACAAAATGTCTCAATTGCTTATGTATTGTTATTTCAAGGTGTGTTCTAATCATTAATCAGAGACAGTTCTGCTCCTAAACTTACTATCATTGTTGCTTCTTTCTCCTCTGCTATACAGATGACTGTCAACCAATTCACTTGAACCTTGTGGTCAGTCTTCCTTTCTCTTCTTCTAAAACTTTCATTATTTCTCGTATTCTTGATGGCACTCGAGATGAGGATAAGGATCCATTTCACTAAACATATTTAAATTGTTCAAATTAATTTTAGTGGATGGCACCATATATATATTACGAGATTTATTTCTGGATGCTAATATAATGGAAACTAGGTATAAGAATTACATGCTTCGTATACAATATATTTATTCTAAATGTTTAAGTATGCCTATAGGTATGGATATCTGCTTCTTTATGCTGAATTTTATTAGTAGGATTACAATATATGGTTAAATTTAGTCTTTGTTGGCTATTGAAGTTCTTTCTAACACTAGTATAACACTGGTCATCACTTCTTTATGCTAAATCAATTTAGAATCCATCTAGAAATGTTGCTGTTCAAATATGAATATCATGCATACTTTTATCAGGTAGACACTTAATTATTGGGTGGTGTTATTTACTGGTATAGAAATGTTGTTTTATTTACTCCATTTATGACATAATACAATAATGCAAGCCCAACTTTATCACACTAGAGTTTGAGCTTCATAGTGTGATAATTGGTCGATTTGCTTACTTTTGGGTTAAAACCTTGGTTATTCTGTTTTTCTATGAACATTGCAAACACAATGAGGTGATCAAGCTTTATTGATTTATTTGTCAGAGTAATTGTTGTTGCAATAACAATATTCTTACTTGTATATTTTGGTTTTGCTTGGTTGAATTGGGTTGTATTGAAAAATAAAATTGCCTCATCCCTTTTAACCGCATAATATTGCTTGAATTAGGCTATATCAGGGACTAAATTAGCTTTTTTCTTTCTTCAGTTGTACAAACACTAATTTGATTATTATGTTATTAAGTGGGATCACTTGTAACTTAGTTTGTTGTCACTCAAAGAAACCCCATGACGATTGTTACAAAATATTTGACTAAGGTTTGTTTTCTTTTGTTCTTCTTTAAGATTTGGTATCAGTACTATTACATGTACATGCAAGGAAGATAAGCTAAGAGAATTTATGTACCAATAGACACCAATCACCAGAAATATGAAACAAATGCTTTTAATTTAGGGCACCAAACTCATAATAATTTGTTGAATGATAACAATGTGAATATACCTTTTGTATGCAAGGTGAACTTCGTACCTTCTTGAACTAATAGGGAGCCCTGAAGCCATCACTGGCTGTTAAGTTTGCACTTGACATTGCAAGGTCTGTGCCATTTATTGCCCCACTATTATTCTTCTTTTGTTCCTTGCAGAGACAGACTTTTAAAATATATTAATGATGCTGGCATAGGTTTGAATTACTTGCACAAATATAAACCAGAAGCTATCATTCACCGTGATCTTGAGCCCTCGTGAGTTATTATATATGCTATCAATTTTTTTATGACTGAACCCATTAGTTTTTAATTACAGAAGAGTTTTTTATTTTATTTTATGTTATCTTACTTTTGCCCTTAGTTGGATCTAAACTGCTACCGGTTTGATTGATGTATCGCTATTGCTTTCAATACTTGAATAGATGATAAGTTAATGTTGTCCTAATGTCAAGCTCTAGATAAGTGAACAAAGTTCCAATATACTAATGTTTTATTTTTTTAATTACTTTTTTATAGATAATGTTGTAATCTGGAATTCCACTAATTGGTGGTGATGTCGAAGCTGAGTCTCAAATCGGATCGGTACAACAGCAAACTAGAAAACAAAGTCGAAAGAGATCTGAAGTCTGGAAGCACTTTAGTGAAATAGAGAACAAAACAAAAGCAATTTGCAACTATTGCAATGAGGAATTCGCCAACGGTCCCAATATTGGGACAACTCATTTACATCGGCACCTCCAGATTGCATGCATAGTTATTCCAGCAGAAGAAAAAGATAAATTCGTGAAGAGCAAATCCAGTAATCTCAGTCAACCATCTAATTTCAAATTTGATCTTGAGTTGACTTGTGATCTCTTTGATCTTCTTTTCATTGATGTCGGGATACCTTTTACGGCCATTGATACCCGATTCTGAGAGCCGACTATGCAATCGCTTAATTCCGAATACAAGAAAATTGGACATCAAACTTTGAGGAATGACTGCATAGATGTATTCAAGGCTGAAAGCAGAATCACAATGCATCAATTTGAGTTATCAGATTCATGTGTGTCTTTCACAAGTGATATTTGGACTTCAAGTAAGAGTTTGGGTTACTTGTGCTTGACGGCACACTACATTGATAGCGAATTCAATCTGCAAAAAAATATTATTGCTTTCAAGAAAATGCCTTATATGCCTACAGGTCTAGCGATTACAAACTTGATTGAGAAGATTATGGTAGATTGGAAATTGGACAACAAGGTCTTTAATCTAACGCTTGACAATTGCTCTGCGAACGATAATGCAGTCATGCACTTAGAGAACAGACTATGGGAAAATCTATTTTTTGTGAAAGAAGTAACCACATGCACATGAGATGTACGGAACATTTTAAATCTCATTGTGCAAGAAGGTGTGCGTGTCATACAACCGGTTGTGCAAGGAATTAGGGAACTCATGCGAAATATAGCTTCACGTCCACCTAGACTTCAAATGTTTAATGAAATTGCAAAAGGTCTAAATTTAGAGCCTCGAAAAGGATTGATTTTAGACTGTCCAACAAGGTGGAATTCTACATATTAGATGATCAATCAAGTCGTAGAGTACAAAGAAGCATTGATAAAGTATGGAGAAAACATGCAGATGCATGTTCCTAATCAAGAGGAGTGGAAGCAGGCAGAATTGATTGTGAGGTTTCTAGAGTGTTTTCTTGAAATAACAAAAATATCCTCGACAGTTAGGCGGCCAACTACACATACACATCTCAAGGAGGTATGGGCTATTCTTGCACAACTCTATCATGATAAGGTGAAAGAGAATGCAGTTTTGTCTGTCGTGGCACGAGAGATGCACAAGAAGTTTCATAAGTATTGGGAATAAACGAACACGATCCTAACTTTGGCGACTGTTTTGGATCCTCGATCAAAATTTGAGTTTGTGGGGTTTTATTTCGAAAGTGTTTATGGAGAAATAGTCGGTGAAGCGAAATTGGAGGACTTGCGCAATTAGTTTGTAAGTTTCTACGAAGTGTATGCAATTGTGATTCAATGTCCCGAGCAAGCAATGGGTAGTCAATCACAGCCAAGCAGTAGAATGCTGGGGAAAAAAGAACTCCACCAACAATATAAGAAGTATAAAATAAAAATCGTCTTTTGCATCCAAAAAGGATGAAGTTGGATAATTATTTAGGCGAAGATGAAGACCGTTGTTACCCTTAAAAAGAGTAATTTAAGCAATTCAATATACTTCTAGGGACCAACTTGCAATTTTACCAAATGAAGAGAAGCGGGGGCCGTGTTGACAGCGGATGAAGTTGAAGCGGGGGCCATCTTATTCCTCTTGGGTATGGCTTTCCTCAACATGATTGAGAGAGAGTAAGAGAGAAGTGGAGCGATTTGAGAGGGGAGAGATTGAGATAGGTGAGATAGAGTTTTTGATGAGGTTGAGAGATGAATTGGGTAGAGGGATAGAAGGTTGAGTGAGAGAGAGAGAGAGAGAGAGAGAGAGAATCGAATTAGAGGAAATGAAGAGAATATGAGAGGTTTAAGTCTTGGAGAAGAAGAAAATGAGAGAAGAAGGAAATGAGAGAAGGAGGAGGCGCTTTTGGTTTTGCAGAAATTTCCAGAACCGTTACACAACGCTCTACAACGTTGTGCAACGTTTCATCGAATAGGTTCTGGCCGCAGGATTTGGAGAGAGAAAGTATTTCTGCTTTAGATTGTTAATACGTTATATAACGTTCAGAAGCGTTACACAATGTTGTGATCAAATCGTTATATAACGTTGACTTCAGTTGTGTAACATTTCTGAAAATTTCGCTGGCAAATTTTAGATATATAGAAACGTTATGGAGAACATTACAACGCTTGATTTTCACAAAACGTTATGCAACGTTAGGAAGCGTTATGTAACGTTCTGATCTCTTTCTTCAGGATTTGAGTTAGAAGCGTTGTATAACGATTTATGGCGTTGTGTAACGTTGTAAAAAATTTCTCTGCCACATTTTGGAAGTTGAGAAACGTTGTGAGGAATTTTATAACGTTTTATTTAGAGAAACGTTGTATAACGATTATAATCGTTACAGAACGTTCTGATCTCGAATTGGTATTACATCGCTATGTAACGTTTTTGAACATTATGTAACGTTTTGAAAAATTTCTCTGCCAGTTTTGAGAGATGAGGAATCGTTGTGGACAATAATGCAACGCTTGATATTTGCTCATAGCGTTGTGTAACGCTTCACAAAGTTGTATAACGCTGTGTGAGTTTTCTTGAATTTTACAGATTTGAAGTGAGGAGAATTTGTATGTCTCTAATGACTTGGAAGCTATACGTTATACATGATTTGACCCCTAATGTTACTCACTCATTTCTAACATTCCTAATTTGAATCTAAGTTCGCAATGTTGTTGTGTATTCAAAGGCTTAGTAAAAATGTCGGCAATTTGGTTTGTAGTGTCGATGTGAATTAACTCAATATCGTCTTTCTCAATATGATCACGAATAAAATGATGACGTATATCTATGTGCTTTGTCCTAGAATGAAATACCAGGTTTTTAGACATTAAAATGGCACTTGTGTTGTCACACATGATTGGTACTTTGCGGAAGCGTTGGTTATAATCAATTAAGGTATGCATCATCCATAGGATTTGTGTGCAACAACTGCCGGCCGCAACATATTCCGCCTCCGCGGTTGAAAGGGCCACAGAGGTTTGTTTGCGGCTTGACCATGATACAAGCGATCCGCCAAGGTATTGGCACGTCCCGCTTGTGCTTTTCCGATCCATGCGGTCTCCCGCAAAATCGGCGTCGGTATATCCTATGAGATTAAGTTCGGATTGTTTACCATACCAAAGACCTAAGTTTATGGTTCCTTTAACATATTTGAGGATTCTTTTAACGGCTATACCGTGAGACTCTTTAGGGTTGGCTTGAAAACGTGCACATAAACATACGACATACATTATATCCGGCCTACTAGCCGTTAAGTAAAGTAAGCTACCTATCATAGCTTGGTATTGCGAGATATCCATCTTTTGTCCACTTTCATCCGAGTCGATATTGACATTCGTAGCCATCGGAGTTTTGCTCGATTTACAATCGTCTACGCCGAATTTCTTGATCAACTCCTTGGCGTATTTCGTTTGACTCACAAAAGTTCCTTCCGTTGTTTGTTTGATTTGAAGTCCCAAGAAAAATGTGAGTTCACCCATCATGCTCATCTCGAATTCACTACTCATCAAAGAAGAAAATTCTTGGGCAAGTGCCGCATTAGTTGAACCAAAAATTATATCATCTACATAGATTTGGACCAATAATAGATCATTGCCTTTATTCTTTGTAAACAAGGTTGTGTCATTTTTACCTCTAGTGAACTTATTTGTAATTAAAAAGGAGCTAAGTCTATCGTACCAAGCTCTAGGAGCTTGTTTGAGGCCATACAATGCTTTGTCAAGTTTGTATACATGATTTGGCAATGTTGGATCAATAAAACTGATTGGTTGTTGGACATACACTTCCTCTTCTATGAATCCATTCAAAAAGGCACTTTTAACGTCCATTTGGTACAGAATGAATCCTTTGTAAGAGGCATATGCTAAAAGCATTCGAATAGATTCAAGTCGAGCAACAGGGGCAAATGTCTCATCATAATCTAACCCTTCTTTTTGCCTATACCCTTGTGCAACTAATCTAGCTTTATTTTTTACAATGTTACCTTCTTGGTCCTTTTTATTTCTAAATACCCATTTGGTACCTATAATGCTCCTATTCTTTGGCTTAGGTACAAGTTTCCAAACCTTGTTTCTTTCAAATTGATTAAGTTCTTCTTGCATGGCAATGATCCAATCGGGATCCATGTTAGCTTCCTCAAATTTGTTTGGTTCAATTTGAGACACAAAAGCACAATGAGCAATAGTAAGATTAACATTTGACCTAGTTCTAACACCCTCCGTTGGATCACCTATAACATTAGAAAGAGGGTGTGAAGGCACTTCCCTTAATTCTCGAGAAGGTTGAGCATTGGTTTGTGATGGCAAGTTGTCCTCTTGAGATATGTCATCATTCAAAGCATTTTCTCCATCATTCACTTGTTGTGGAGTTTCTTGATCTATTGTGTTTCGTTCAATTTCAATTCCCCTTCTTTCCAACCTTTCATTGTTTGTGTTTTGTCCTTCATCTTCAAAACCTAAATCAATAATGCTACCATTCTCGGTCCGAGCATTAGTATTTTCATTAAATTTTACATGAATTGATTCCATGATAGTATTGTGCAATGGAATATATATCCTATAAGCTTTACTAGTCATAGAGTATCCAACACATATTCCTTCAATTGATTTTGGATCAAATTTGCTTGTTCTAGGTGATTGATCAAGGATGAATGAAGCATTTTGAACCGAAAGCCTTAAGATATGATATGTTTGGTTTGTGATCCATCCATAGTTCATAGGGTGTTTTTAGAAGAATTGGTCTAACACCAACCCGATTTATTACATAACAGGCGGTGTTTACCACTTCGGCCCATAAACATTTTGGTACCGGTGAGTCATTTAACATTGTTCTTGCTAATTCTTGTAAGGTTCGGTTTTTCCTTTCTACTACCCCATTTTGTTGAGGCGTTCGAGGTGCCGAGTATTCATGTCTATACCCTCTTTGGGAACATAGTTCTTCAAATTTTGCATTTTCAAATTCCCCTCCATGATCACTCCTAATTTTATTAATTATCAACCCTTTTTCATTTTCAACCCGGTTGCAAAATTCAACAAATCGTTCAAAGGTTTCGTTTTTGTGACCTAAAAATAGAACCCAAGTAAATCGGCTAAAATCATCAACAATTACACATACGTACCTCTTTTTACCAAGACTAAGCGTATTTATTGGTCCAAAGAGATCAATATGAATTAGTTCTAAGGGTTGCTTGGTGGATACCATATCTTTGAGTTTAAAACTTGACTTTACTTGTTTACCTTTGACGCATGCATCACATACATTGTCCAATTCAAACTTGTTCAAGGGCAAACCTCTCACTAAGTCAAGCTTAATCACATTCTTGATGGAATCGACACCTAAATGAGCTAATCTTCTATGCCAAAGCCAATATTGGTTAGTTATAGCACTTAAGCATATTTCGCCTTTATCAAAATGATTTAGATATAGGTAGTAAACATTGTTTTGTCTTACACCTTCATATATTACCTTATTGGTCTCACAATTTATTAGGTGACAAGCTTTGGAATCGAAATTTACAAGATAACCGGCATCACATAGTTGGCTTATACTTAGTAAATTATAGTTTAAACCGTCAACTAAGTAGACATTAGAAATGGTTAGGTGTTGGTTTCCAACCGAACCTACACCTATGATCTTACTTTTTCTTTGATTACTACCAAAAGTAACGGAACCACCATCTAGTGATTTTAATGTGACAAAATTAGAACTAGAGCCGGTCATGTGGTGTGAGCATCCACTATCAATGATCCAAGCATTCTCTTTATGAGAAGACATCATGCAAACCTACAATATTACATATTAGTAATTAAGAAATACTAATAATGTAATTTGTCTTAATCTCCCCCATTGGTTAATAACAAGTTTGAATCATGGGGAGTTCTTACATATACGTTCTTACATCTTGAGTTTAGGAACCCAAACAACATTTTTCATGTTGCTACCTTTCTTAAACTTGCACTCCAAGGATATGTGTCCATTAGCACAACAATAATTACAAGTGGCTCGTGTCACGGGATTTACGTTTGCTTTAACAAAACGATGGTTAAAGTCAATTTTTAATTTTTGAGCTTGATTCTTAGGTTGATTTGAGTATTTAAATTTGGATTCTTGAATATTTGTTTCGTTTGTGTGTTGGAAACCAACTCTTGACTTCTCATCACATTGAGAGCCATATTGAGAAAGATTTTTACCTTTAACTTCATATCTCCAACCGGTCGATTCTCTATGGTAAACATTGTTGGACCAAGATGGATTCAAATACTTTCGTGATGGTTTATTCTTGACATAATTACCATTTGAGAAACTGTACCTAAAAGCGTGATTTGGTGCATTTCTAGAGTTTTGTTGGCTTACTTTCTTGCTCATTTGCTTTGGAGTTTGGTTTCCTTTTCCTTTAGGGTTTTTAGAGTAGTTGAATTTAGAAGAGTTTGAGTTCTTCTTAAATCCTATACCCGACTTATCATGAGGTTTTTGTCCCACATAAAGCTTGCTTAAGTCCATCCTAGTGTCACTCTTAAATACACTAGTAGACTTTAAAAACCCATTCTCAACTTCCAACCGTTTTTTATCAATTTTTAATTTTTCAATTATTTTTATATGTTCATTACAATCTTTTACCTTTACCTCAAATTCGTCTACCTTAGATTCAAGCTCAAGTAATTTATTGGTTAATCCACCAATGGTACCATCTCTCATCATTAAGGCATGATTGTTCTCAATAAGAAGTTTGTTTAACCTAATAATTTCAATTTTCAATAAGCTTTCATTAGTTGAAGTGCTCAAATCATTTAGCGGATGCTCATCATCATCCGATTCATCATCGGATTCAAGCCCTAGACAAAATTTGACCTCTATTTGTTGTGATTCTAGATATACCTTTGCCTCTCCTTGGGAGGTTTGAGAACACGTCACATCCTCCTTGTCCTTTGAGAGGAATGAAGAGGCTTCTTCCTTCTTCATTTTCATGCTTGTCACGCACTCCTCTTCGCTTGAGAGTTTATCCTTCTTGTTTTCCCCCAACCCGAACTTACGGAGTAGTTCAATGACCGCCGGATCAGTCACCTTGTTCTTAGAGATGATTGAATCCAATACGGCATGCGCATTTGGCTCCTTGTCCCCCACTCCATCATCTTCCTCATCGACTATTGCCATGAGAGCGAAGGGACTTTGAACTTCATTGTTACCTTCCATCACACACTCATCTCCTTCACCGTCGCCTTCATCCCAAGCGTCGGCTTGCATGGCCTTGGGGTTTCTTTTGATTTGACCCCCATCTCTTCTAGGGTTGCCTCTTTGATCCTGCCTATTACCCGCATCTTGTCTCAAGTGAGGGTATATCTTGTAGCACGAGTGAATGGAATGCCCTTCTCTTTCACACATGAGACAAATAATCTTCTTTCCTTCCTCTTCATGCCTTGTGTTAAGTCTATTTTCATAAGAAAAGAGACCTTGTAGCATTTTGGTTAGAGCGGGATAATCTTTGTTTTGGTCCGTACCAAAGTTTTGGAAAGGTGTGTCATTCGAGGTACGATAGTTTGAGGAGGAGGCATTGTTGTAGGGTTTGTGATTTTGGGCGGCAAATGCAATGGTTTTATGGCCTTGTTCTTCTCCAAGTTGTCGGAGGGTCTCTTCGAAGGTTTTGAGAAAGGCATACACTTCCTCCGGTGTGTATTGCACCTCACTAGCATGATGCAAGGCTTGGAGTGAGCTAGCATAGGCCTCCCATCTTGGTCGTCTCATCATGATGTTGATGAGTTTGCTCGCAATCTTATCAGAGTCCAAAGGATTACCTACTTCAATGAAATTATTAGTCAAGAGAGTCATACGAGTGAACATATCCTCAATAGATTCTCTATCCTCTATTTTAAAGTTTTCAAACATTGTTGTTAACCCGGCTCCCCTAGACCGTTTTAACAAAGCATTTCCTTCATATTTACGAAGTAATGCTTGCCACATGTCATGTGCATTTGTGGCTTCACCGAATATTGGAGCAATTGATTCATGCACATGGGCAAGAATGGCATTCACGGCTAGATCATTTTGTCTTTTGATCACTTGTGATTCACTAGTCAATTTATTAGTTGCAGTATCGATTGATGGTACAAACCGAACATTTACGGCATCTAGAATTTCACCAACACTCAAGTAGTTGGTCATACATATCTTCCAATAGGCGAAATTTTTGCAATTTTGCCCTAAGATGGAAGGTTGGGTAGCTTGCAACTTGGTTGCCATTTAAGTTGGATCTTTACTTCTAACTAAAGTTTACTCTAATTAGCAAGTTCAACTTGCTCTGATACCACTCTGAAGACCGTTGTTACCCTTAAAAAGAGTAATTTAAGCAATTCAATATACTTCTAGGGACCAACTTGCAATTTTACCAAATCTATTACAAATTATGAACTAACAATTTCTAAACACAAAAATTGAAAACTTAAATAACAAGAAAGAGTTTAGAGGTTGCAAACAAAGATTCGGCACGGGTGACACCAAGATTTTTAACGGAGTTCGGATATTGACGATCCTACTCTCCAGGACTCCCAACCCCCCGACTTGGTAATAGGGTTGAGCCGATTTACTATCACACGAAAGTCTTTTACAATCTTGAACCTTGCACTCTTACACACAAAGGTTGAGACACAAGGCCAAAGTAAGAATAATCGAATAGATGACTTAATGATGAGAATAGAACTTTCAATCTCTCACAATGGTTATACTAACTTTAGATCAAGAGATTGAGTCAAAGTAAAAATGATTGATTTAGCAAGGAGTGTGAGAGTTCTTTCAATGGGGGCTCAAAGGCTAGGTTTTGATATTGAATAGAATTGATTAACTTGGAAAATGGGAAGAGTCTCTATTTATACCTCCTCACAATATTCTATTCAATTTTCTGGGTTAAAACGTTATACAACGTTCTGTACCGTTGTACAACGTTTTGGCAAAAATATCTCACATCCAGCTGTAATAAATATGACCGTTTTAATTTGCATTGGAGAAGTACAACGTTATACAACGTTGAGAAACGTTATATAACGATGGATAACGTTATACAACTTTACTCATCGTTATATAACGTTCTGATCGATTTTTCAAATTACAGGCATATGTCCAGAGCGTTATATAACGTTACTGAACGTTATATAACGTTTCAGATCTTTTCCTTGTTATTTTGCATATTTTTGACTCAATCTCATGATTTAAAATAGACATAAGCACTTATTGTGATACCCTACTATTTAAGTAATCTTGATGTCTTGAATCTTAGGATTTTCTTGAACTCCTTTGCTTCTTGTATATTCATTTCCTTGAGTTTAAAGAAGCACCTAAACAAACACATCTCACAAGATAATTGTTAAATTCAAGTGGTTTTGCAAATCGACAAATACGAGACATTACTAAGTATAACAGAAGATGCCATAGACTCGGAAGATGTGAATTTTGGTATTCTTCAATGGTGGAAAAGTAATTATGAGTTGTACCCGACATTGTCTAGGATGGCTAGAGACTTTTGGTCATTGCGGTCTCAACCGTTGCATTTGAGTCGGTATTCAACACAGCGGGACAGTTGCTCGACCATTTTCGCAACTCAATGGTTGAGGAGACTTTGAGGCGCTAATCTGCACAAAGAATTGGTTTGGTCCCGATGACGGTGACTTCAACTTGAATCAATTTCGTCCTTTCATGATAAACTTTGGATCTTTATAAAGGTAGACACTATTTATACCCTTAAATACAATTTAGATGGATTTGTATACTATTTCATGCATGTAGTTAATTAGTACTAACCCATTTTTATTATTTTTCGAACCACTGAACCAGGTATGTTGGTGTCTGAGGCTAATGGTGATGGAGCACAAAATTTTGAATCTGGTATATTTCTAAATCCAATCTGCATCTGATTGTCTGTGTCTTCAATTAGAATCTGGTATATTTCTAAGTTCCCATTTTGTCTGTGTCAATTCAATTCAAATCTGGTATATTTCTAAGTTCCCATTTTTGTTGGGATTTCATGTGTAAGTTCAAGAGGTAGAAAATTAAATTTTTTTCTCCTCCATGTGACTCAATACACAAGATCTACCTTATTTTATGACAATAGCAAGCAAACTACACATAAACATTTCATCAAGCACCTCATGTGCATCAAATATATAACTAATCTTATTTATCATCTACACAAGAGGTTAAAGATTTATACCTAAAGAGATTGTCAAATCTCTTGGTAGAGAGAAGTCGGTTTCTCTTCTAGATCTCTTGGAAAAACCATCGTCTTCTTCACCGAGTTTGGAAGCACCTTCCAACCTCTTGGTTCACCTTGAAGCTAAACAACAAACCAATACACCTATTAGATAGATGGATGTATGGTTTAAAGCTTAGATCCAACCACCTAGCTCTTCATTCTTCAATGGAAAAACTAGTTTATTTGGTGGCTAAACTATGCAAGAGATAAAGAGGAGAAGAGAGGGTTTCTTTTCTTCACACAAGAGAGGAAGATGGAGGGGGCGGCACTATTCACGGTACTATAGCAAGAGAGAGAAAATTTTGATTTTTCACCTCAAACACATCCCTTTATATAGCCAAACCTTAGGGCAACCTTTAGTGCTAATTTGAATTAATTACACTAATGTAATAGCCTTCTCTTATTACTCTTTAATCATATCTTGCAATGAGTTTAAATAAATAAATTTACGATTCAATAATATAATTATATTATTCTATATGTGATATTCATATTATTATTATAACGCTTTTCGAACATTATATCAAATAATACTCACATATTCTCATAAATTTATTTATCGACTAAGCATGTCATATGATGACATTTTTATTTTATCATTTTATCACATGTATTTTATTTCATATATCTTGAAAAGAAATACATCATATAAAATGCAAAACACTTGTTGTTTCTATTCATTTGGTGTGACCTTACAGAGGATCTATGTCGTCTTGGGATATAATATAAAATATTTTATATTATTGACTATAAGAGGTTCTATCATTACATTATAGTCACCCAAACCACATAGTAATTATTATTTTTCTATCCACTTAAATTTGTGTCTGTCATTGTCACATGATATTATGAATGATATGCAAAATAGGATCGTATCATTTTTGCATTATATTCTTTTCTTGATCTCTCAAGTGAATTATAATTATAACTACATTAGTTATATTGCATGCAATATAATTCCACTTTACCAAGGGGCCCAGTAATATCATAACTCAAATTAATTGAGGGACAATGATAATATTGATACATAAATTTCTCCCGCACAAGTCATAAATAATGAATTACTATTTTATTCCTTTCATGAGATAGTTTTTAAATAATAATCACATTATAAACTTCTCATGTGAAAAATCTATACATCTCATATCTAAGATTCAAAAACACTATGGAAACATTAATGACACAAACACAATCCATATAATGCTCCATCTAATTAGGTCATGTTCAATATATAATAAACATTTTATATATTCATGTCATTAAATGATAATCACTTATCAACATTTATAGAACTGCAATGTACTTTAATTGACATGACAATCTTATACGATAATTAATGTTCCTCCTTAATTATCTTGATTGTGAACATATTTAAGATTACATGTTTTTCATCTGAAGAGTTCTATGGTTCAAGATCAAGCGCATCTTCTTGAACACTTCTAAAGATATAACATGTTAATCTCAAGAAACAAAAATGTATGATAACATTTTAAATCATGAACAATACATAATTCATTAAAAAAAGTAACTTTCAAAACACACATTCTTCAATTTTGTCTATGTCAATTCAATTCAAATCATTTTCCAATGTGTTATGGAAAGAGTACAATCTTGACTGGTATTAATAAATGTTTCAATTCCAATTTCCATGCATATGTACTTACTTGCAATTCTAAAACACTTGTGGCGTGATCTGGTACGATAGAGTGGTACTCTTTACCATGTGTTTTGCATATCACACACATCACAATCACCATGCATGCTGAAACAAATAGGAATTCCTTCGGTGCCATCTGAATTTTCCATTCTTCCTACAATTCATAGCACCTAAATCAATCTGGTATATCTTTGTTTCAGGACCTTCCAATATACCAATGCTTTATGAAATTTTGTTTTAATATTGTTTCAACATCAATTCAAGTAAAGAACAATGATATCAAAAAGTTCTTGGATGATATTTATGTTAATGAGAGGACTATAGTTGTATTATCCAATTTTCTTTAGCTTTTGAGGAAATATTAGTCAAATTTTGAGAATGAATATGAGTTTTCTTTAGCTTTTGAGTAAATATTAGTCAAATTTGATCAATGTTGTTTTTGTTCCAAACATTCAATTGTGGAGTATGGAGCTAGTGCAATTTCATTTTTAGTTTTTGTATTGAATTTATGCATTCTATTCATGTTTTTTAAGCATTGTACTATATTTGATATTTGTACCTTATTTTAGTTTTAGTTTTTGTATTGAATAGAAGCTTGTCAGAAACTCAAATGGAGATGGTTTTTTCTTAAAAAAACATGAGCTGTTTAATTAGAGCGTTTGAGACTTTGAGCGTTGGTTGGTTAATTTCCGAGTAGCTCAATGATAGCTCAGTTAGGTAAATGATTATGGGCTCTTTTCGATCCAAGTAAGAATTGATCAAGCCTGAATTGAATCGAATATGAGCTGGAGACCAGAGAAACAGGCCGAATTGAATTTGAGTTTGAGTTCAGTCTTTTCGGGCTGAATAGGGCTTTGGACTGATACCCGCCAATTAGCAATACTATTTATATTCATTGATTGCCACTCAGATCGAACGATTGCAATTTTAAAACACGGAAGAGGCTGCACTTTTGCAAAGCGCGTCAATTTTTTTTAATATTTTCACTTTTCAGTCCAATATATAATATATATAGGAGAATGAAAATCGAGGTTAAATCATTATTGACTATTAGCTTTCTAAACTATAAGTGAACATAAAATAATTTAGCAAATGATCTAGTAGTCTGGTGGTAACTAACTTGATGACTTTTAAAAATAATGAGTTAAAATTTTTATCGTGGCAGAAAAAACATTTGTCATTATCGGCTCTAGAGGTTAAATCATTATCGACTATTCGGTTCTTAACTGACCCTAGCTAGGGAACTGGTTGTAAGTCTAGTATATATGATCAACTAGATCAACCGACTGATCGAACCCAAAAGTTGCGAATTTAGTATTTAAATTTAGGTATATTTTCCGAATTAGCACCATCAATATTTTAAATATATATTTCTCCAGAAATATTGACTAATAACCGACTTCATGGTGCAATATTATTTTCTAAATTTGCTTATTTAATATTTGTAATTGAGGAGGATTCAAATGCTTGTACTTTTGTGTGTCTCTAAATCTACATCATTCATCAAGAAACAATTAATGCTAAAAATTTCGAGGTCCAAAAATGCTCTTGATAAATGATGTGAGTTTGAGACAAAATAGAGACACATAAAAAATCAAGGCATTTGAACTTTTTTTGTAATTAAATGTTTCTTAATAATTTCCAGTTAGACTTACTATTTTTTTTTTTTTTTCAATTACAATTTTATTGTATTTGTAACTTATTTTGAGTGAAAATGCGGCATCAAAGATCAATCACGATAAATCAAGCTAACAATACAGACAAATTAAAATCCGTTCACTTCTTTGATATATAGGATTTTCGAAGTTCTTATCATCTATCATTAAATATTTTTTAATCGATCTATCTGAAGCCTCCAGTCTCTATTACTAAATATCTCTTTGGTTTCCTTTGACATGGTCTCCTTTGCTACGCCCCTTCGGTGCTAGCTCTACTCTTAAAGTAAGTTTACGCTTATTTAGATAATATAAAATAGTTGATTGAACGACAACATATCAAAGCTTTTCTTTTGTGTTTCTGAGATTTTTCTGAGGCCTTCTGCTTAGGCCACATAATGAATCTTTTTTGGTAATGAAGGATTGAACTCATAGCCTCTTGAAAGTCATTCTACTTAGTTACCACTAGATTATTAGACCATTTGTTAAAAGATAATTATAATGTCCTCCATCTTCTTGTCCCTCTTACACGCCCTCCGCTAGAGAAAAAAAAATTGTATGTGCGTTCTTCTTCGATATGCACTTATTTCACCCTCCGTACTCCTTCTGCAACTTCTTCAGCACACAAGCCATGATGACCTCTATACTGAGAAAGAATATTTACACCCTCTAATGACGGTGGATCCCTTTATGCTCTCTTCACTCTGCCTTTCACTTATCATCTCCATCTTTAGTCCTTATTCGCTTCTGCTCTCAACTGTCTGGATTCGTTGAGACTTCTTTAGCATTGAAATTCGAATTGGTTCTTTGAAATCTTCTTCTCGATTTAGGTTTAAGGTTTTGGATTTTTACGATGATGAGTTCAAGATTGGGTCTCGTGCCATCTCATTTGAGACGAGAAAGATTGCAAGATTTGCAAATGTTGCAGCCTTTAAATTATAACAAGCAAGTGTCGATATTAGAACGTGCAAGTATTTATATTAGAACAAGAAAATCTATATATTATAACAAGGAAGTCTTTATATTGAAACATGAAAGTCTTTATATTAGAAAATTCAAGTCTCAGTATTAGAAAATTCAAGTATCAATATTGAAACCTGCAAATCTTTATATTGAAATAAGCAAGTCTCTACATTGAAACATGCAAGTCTTATTGGAACTAGCAAGTGTTGGAATTGAGACGTCAATTTCAATAAATTAAGTTTGGACTACATGTCATGTACTGTCACCAATATTACGAGGAGTAATATGTAGAAACGTCGTAAATGTGATTAATTCAATATTCAAGACATTATACGTATTTCACTAAGATTTTGGGCACAAATGCATATAGAACTAAAGTGAATTGATTATAATTATTAATAAACTGATTATGATCAATTAAATTATATATGAATGTTAGTGTAAAGTCGAAAATATTATTTGAGCTAAATCCAATTTTATCTGGATCAAAGTCCAAGAAAACAACAAAAACGTAGATCTATTGCGAGAACAGTACATGACTCGCGTGAATATAAATATATAATCATATGCACCTTTTCTTTTCTCTTTATTCGAGGCTTTATAATCACTTATTTCCGGCTCATTTAATCCCTCTTCTTTTAAAATATTGAGAAGCAAAACTTTGACTCTTCCCTTCAAATTCTAGGATTCTTATTCTTATCATGTGATAGAGAAGAGTCAAAATTTGCTTCTAAACATTTAACGATTCCCTTCCCTTCCCTTCCCTTCCCTTCCCTTCCCTTCAGTGATGAGATGCCACCATTACCTTATTCGTTCTTGTCTTGGCCTACTTTTTCTTTATTTTCTCTTTCCTTTCTTTCATTTGATTTATGTCAAATTCTCAGATGATTATTGCTTGGTTCAAATGATTTAATGCGTTGGAGAGGGACAATGTTTGACTTGTGGTGATTCTCCAACTGCCTTATTTGTTTGTAATAAATAAATGATGTCGACCACAATCAAAACAATTGAAGTTATATAATTTTCTGCGATTTATTGAGTGCCATTTTTAAATAAGGTGTTGCTTAGTTTTTCTTGCTCTGAAACTATAAACTATTTTGTTAGACATTGTTTTATAACGAAAGTAAAATATTATAGTAATATATGAGATATATTCGTCGACAATTTATACTTATTTTTATGATTTTGTTGTTTCTCACTTTGTCATGGTCCACAAAACAAATCTACCATAGATTGCACAAAGTATTTAACCTAAACATGAAAGGTTGCAGTTTTAAAATCCGAATGAGAATCTTTAAATGAATATGAATACTATTCAAAATAATAAAAGAAAAACTAAAACAACTTTGATCTAGTGACAAAGAAAATATACCATGTGTGCCGATTTTTTTTAATATTGAAAATTTAATAAATAAATTATAAATAGAAAGAAAGATTGTTGTGGAAGTTCAACTACGTTTGTCTGAATTATAATTAGTTTTTATCGTCGTAAGTCATCGAACTTTAGATATCCGAGTCTACTTCCATCTTGTTGAGTCTGATTTGCGATCGGATAAATGAGCGATTCAAAATTGAATGTAACGCAAAGACGTGATAAAAAATTATTAATTAAGACATAAGTTGAAGATAGTGTCAAATTTGAGATGCACATATCTCTGATGCAAATCAGACTTGACTTGATTGAAGTAGACTTGAATATCTACAGTTTGATGACTTGCTATGATAAAAAAAAGTTAATTACAACCCAAACAAGTATAGTCAAAATTACTAAAAAAATAGAAAAAATATTAATCATACTTAATATTATTTTTGTTAAGAAATAGATAGTCTAACTTTTTAGGAGTAGCAACAACTGTTGATCTCTCAAACACACTCGATTCCCTTTTTGAGTGATAGCGAAATTGGGAGAAACAAGGAATTGTTGTCGAATGCACTTGGATGGATCAAATGTCATGCACAACAAAATATTTTCCTTTAGAGGCGGATGGCAGAGGGGGAGAATGGAAGGGATGTGAAGGGAAGAGAGGGAATGAGAAAATTTTTAGTTAATTCTAGAGTTAAATTTTAAGAGGTGAATGAAGGTTAGATTATGAAAACAGATAGAAATTCTTCTATTCATTTTTTTTTGTAATAAGCAACATTTTTTGTTTGACAATTTGCAAAACAAATGTAATTTAACTTGTATTTGTTGAAATTATATGTGTAGGTACATAACATATGCAAGACAAACAAGACATGACACGACGATGCATGATGAAGCATCTTGGAGCACTAGGACTTAGTCCTTGAAAGTATAGGATAATTTTTTTTTTCTATTTCTAGATTTTTATTTTCAGGAATATCAGCTTTGGAATCAAGTCGAAACAGTGCATATTGATGCATATCGATATATCGATATTTGGAAAAGTCAGTTGGCTGACTAAGTACAGAAAATAAAAAAAATGATTGTCACAGGTTTAAGAGTCATATTGATACATCGATTTCATATCGACTGGCCTATTGATATATCGATATACCAGATTGATATATCGATATCCTTGCTTAGCAGACTCGTTTTCCGCTAAGTCTGAAGAGAACTTTCTGAAATGACCGTCGATATATTGACATCATATCGATTTAACTGTCGATATATTGATATACCCTATGAATATATCGATATGTGCATAATCAGATCTCTTTTGTTTTGTAGAGTTATTTAAGGAGCTGATATCTTTCTCATCTTTTGAAGAAAACTATCTACACTCATTCTTACAATCTGAGAGAGATCAAGACTTTTTTCTAGCTTCTTCAATCATTACTAATCATCTATTTTAGAAATTAATTGAGAAATAATTTTGACATGAGCAATTGAATTTCAAGCGCCGGAATTTTACGAAAAGATAGTACAGGCATTTGCATGTTGTCCAGTGTCCACCCATTGCGGGCTCCATTCGTCAGTTAATACCCACACAAAATGCACACCAGAAGAAACCGCAGCAGATCAATTTCGATGTTTTCAATATTCGAGTACACTGTACACGACACGACGCCTTCCTTCCCTGACTTCGTCTCTCTCACCGTCTCACCAGCTCCAAAGCCGCGCTCTCACGAAACACAAGAAGCTTCTCTCTTCCTCAATGCCACAAGCCCACAACAAAACTCCGACCTTTTCCCTCGACAAAAAATATAAATAAAAAAAAGAAAAATTACAAAAAATTCAAACCTCAACCAAGTAGGAAGAGGAGCTATGATCGGATCTCCATCTCCTCTTCTAGGAAGATCATGAAATTATACCTTGAGATCCTCTCCGGGGTGCTACCAGGCCTTTTTATTCTTGTACTTATTCTTGTATTGTGTCGTGTTTATTGTCGCAGCCGCCGTCAGCAAACCACGCTCCATCCGGCAATCGGGCCGGCTCAGAGAGAAGACGTGGATGAAGCTCTGGTAAGGCACGCCAGCCGCCTAACCTCCTCGAAATCGAGCCTAAGATTCCACCAATTGTACAATGATGCTATTGCTCCGGTCGAGGCTCAGGAGATCACCTCCTTCCACTGGATGCAACATCCCGAAATGATCACCGAGGCGACCGAGAATGGATGGTCCCGGTTCGCATTTCATGACATGCTCTATAGGAGTGGGTCGGGTTCGTGGGAGGCCCTGTCTGGTTCGTCGGAGCTCATGCAAGCCGTACGGCTCAATCCTGCCTATACCAGGAGTGGCAGCAGTAATAACAACAGTGATTATTCAAACTTGTTATCAGGTGTTCGGATGCGCTTGCCGTTACCGGGTCCGATTCTGAACGGGCTTCCCTTCCCACAGGAGGCGTATTTCGAGGTAACCATAATTTACTTAAAACCCCATGAGGAGCACAGGCATAAATGGTATGTTAGGGCTAGTAAAAAAGCAAAGGAGCCAATTGAAGGAGATAGAAGTAGGCTAATAGAGAGTGGAAGTAATAAAGTTGACGATGCAATTAAGGCAATTAGAGAACAAGTGGCAGCTAAAAATAAAGAGGAAGAAGAAGAGAGAGAAGGGAAGAAAAAGGGGCATAAGAACAAACATGTGGTGATTTCTATGGGGTTGAGTGCACAGATGCATATGTTAAAGCCGGGCTTGCCGGGTATGTACCCGGGTTCTATCGGGTTTCACTCTGATGGATCCGTATATCTTGATGGTAAGTTCAAATCAGTTGTATATTCTTTTCCTACTGCTACTCATCTGGGTAAATTAAACATATTCATCTGCGTATGATTTTGTCAGCTTTTCTGTGGATTATCAACTCATCAAATGTAAGATATATCAGAAGAACGAAAGACAGACATTCTGGTATAAAAATTAATTTCCATTTTAAGTTAGGATACCAAAATTGAATCTGAATTTTCGGGAGTCTTGAAAAAAATGGGTTCTGGTTTCCAAAATTAGCAATCACGAAAAAGAAATCATGTACAGATTAATTGAGCCTTTTCTTTCGCAGGGATGAAATTGGCAATGGAATCAGATAAGAAGGCATGGGCAGATCATGAAAGAGTTATCGGGTGCGGGTTCGACCCTGCAAAGAAAAAGGTTTTCTTCACTCTAGACTCAAAAATAGTTCATTCAATCAGCTGCAGTTCACAAACCTATACAGCACCACTCTTCCCAGTACTTGCCTCCAATACTGACACAATGCTACTAGTCAATTTGGGTCAGGCGAAATTCCAATACAGACCTGCTAATGCAAAAAGGACACCGAACCCGTGCTTTCTTAGACCAAACAATATTGATAGCGATACTAGCAATACAGGTTTTGGGTCTGATGATGATAGTGGGGAACTGTTTTCGGTTGGGTGGGTTGACTCGTGTTGGTCGAGAGCGAATTCGATTACGTACAGTGGTCCGCTGCAGAATGATGGCATCACAACACCAACAGATTTCGACCGTGATGATGCTGATTTTATTGAGATACCACTGAAGGATTACCAAACAGGAATATAGGAAAAAAGAAGGCAAGCAAAAGAGCATATGATACCATAACACTGCTGCTTTTCATGACTTACAAAAAAAGGTTCCTGATGGTCTTCACAGCTACAGAAAAATTAATACTGGCTTCCAAAGGGAGCAAAAGAATCGAATGGTACTGTTTTTCATAAATTGCAAAATGGTAAGGTAGTTACCATATGGGTGCTTTTATAGTTTTGAAGAAACTGCGGCCTTTTTTAAATTGTAGTATTCTGAATAGAGAGAGAAATAAGTGGAAGAAGGTTGGTAGTCAGTGTAGATTGTACATATAGAGAGGGAAGTAATCGATGGGCTTTATAGATTTTTTTTCCTTTATATTATTTTTCATTATTTAGATCTGCAAAATAATTGAAAGATGTAGAGAAATAGCTGATTTAGCTGCTATTGTATTATACCTTTTCTCTTCTTTCTAGGAATATATCACTTAGAACTGTAGAAAAGTTGATGAAATCTTCTTTTTTTTAGTTTCCTTCTTCTGGACAAAAAAAAGTTTAGAAGGGACCTAAGGGTAACAGCAGCAGCTTCTTTGGAGAAAAAAATAGCAGAAAATAACAACAGCAACAACTTGCTTTTGTACAAATGCATACGATAGACTTGGTGAGTTGAACATAAAAATTCAGTGTTCATGGAAATGAAATCCAACAGGATTAGCAGAAAGTCTAACAGGCATATTTTTTTTCGTCAACATTATACCAACCAGATTCCTTATGTGTTGACACCACGACATGTACCTGTTAGTCTGTTACCAACTACAGACAGTACCAACCAGAATATGCAATTACCTGGTATGACACTTAAGTTTTGTTTCAGACTCCTAACAACAACAAGTCATATCCATTATTAATAATTAAATAGTTTTGGCCTTTTGGGTACAGAAGAGTCAGAAAACACAAATTTAAGGTAAGATTAAATTTGCACTCACGTAGATAAATACATAAAGAAAACATATATCATTACTGGTAGGCATCACGTTTCATCTAGCAGTGAAAAGTTCCCTTAGCAAGTCCTTCAAGTTTCTATCTCTAGCTTTATCTCCCTTCGCTTTCTTCCAAAAAGAATTCTGCTAAGCAGTCCCTTACTTTCCTTTTGCCTCTTAGGTATCAACAGTATCATAGCATCAGTTTCAGGCACTTTTCTCATTGATTCTTCTCCATTTGCCTGCTCGGCTGTTAAGGCCTCTAATTTCTCCCTTTTGTCTGAATTTTCTTTCTGCACACTATCTTCAGTTAGAATTTGGTACAGAGAGCAACTCTTTTGATCTGATGTTAGAGTAGAATGGAGTTGTCTTTTGGGTCTGAAATGTTGGTGTTCTTTTGCTCTGACATGGCTTGGAGCTGCTTGTTGATGTTTTGCATTTCTTCTTGGCACTCAGCTAATTTCTTGGAGGCTTCTGTTACATCAGATTCCTGAAAGGGCAAAACGGTCACTTTCATTTTATATTGAAGACTGTCAGATTGGAAAATAAATTGTTTATTATACCAAAATTTTAGTCATCCAGTGTCTATTCATAATGGTCACAGTTACAGGCAGGTTAGTTCTTTAGATATATCTAAAATGTGATTTAACAATTCAAATTTGTTTTCTTTTGTCCCTGAGAAATAAATGAGGTGCAGAGCTGCCCGTACCAAAACAATGCTTTATACAAGGACTATCGTAGTACTCAGAGCATAAACACTTATCGTAGTTGAATAAATAAATGAAGTACTCAAAGCAGAATCACTTATCGTAGTTGAATAAGATACTTTGTGGTGTTTTCTTGATTGTTTTGATGTTCATAAATGAAGTATCCAGACATGAAGCACTTAGAATGATATTCTATGCTTATTCGTGGTGTTTTAGTTAATTGTTACAATCCTTAAATTAAGTACTCGAATAAGAAACACTTCTCGTATTAGGCTATGATATTTTGTGGAGTTTACATGAGAGTTTAACCATAAATGAACTACTCGGATCAGAAACACTTCTCGTAGTACAATATGATATCTTGTGGTGTTTTCTTGAAAGGTTACCATCCATAAATGAAGCATTCTGATCAGTAACACTTCTCGTAGTAGAATAACATGCTTTGTGGTGTTTTCTTGAATGATTACAACCCATAAATGAAGTATTCAGATCAGAAACACTTCTCGTAGTAGGATAATATATTTTGTGGTGTTTTCCTGATTGATTACCACCCATAAATGAGGTATGCGAACATGAAGCACTTAGAGTTGTATTCTATGCTTCTTCGAGGTGGTTTAGTGAATGATTACCACTCTTAAATGAAGTACTCGAAAAAGAAACATTTCTCGTAGTAGGCTATGATGTTTTGTGGAGTTTTCATGTAAGTTTACCCATATATGAATTACTCCGATCAGAAACACTTTCCATAGTGATTTCAATTCAAATTAAATATTTTAGACCTTAATCACCTAGCCAAGTAATAGAGCAAGCAATTTCAAAAACTAATTGAGCAAATCACAAGAATTAAGAGCAAAGTGCTAAAGAGAGAGAGAGAGAGCAATCGAGAACAAGTGAACACGTTATGTAACGTGGTTTGGCCTATCAAAAGAAATTAGGCCTACGTCCACGGGTCTCTCGGAATAAATTTTCTTTTCGGGCCGTTTCACTATAATAAAGTATCTTTTACAAAGGACGGAGCGTATCTTTGACTTCTTCTAACACAAGTAAGTCAATCTTCTTCTCCTAAATTGATACACAGGACAACACCTCAATACACTGCAAAAAAGTCCGATTGACAACACAATCTAGGACAAGGATGCACCACTTGACAACACAAATGTGGTGCACCAAAGGCTAAATAATTAGCTAAGGTTTTTGTTCTCGAATAGACAATAAGAGAATAGTAACTATCTTAATTGCTCTCTAGGTTAGATAGTTGGAGGAGACTTTCAGGCTCTCTTTAGTGCTCAATTTATGCTAGGAAGATGGTAAGAATGTTTGGATTTTAATTGTCTTCTGGTTCGTTTTTGCATCTCTTATATAGGCAGATCACTTCTTGGGATCTTGAATCTGTGAAAATAACGCATAGTGTTACAGGATCCTCCATAATGGGTTGGCAAGGCATTACAACGCCTTGAGCATATTCCCTTTTTGCCCTTCTGCTGCTGACTTGTGGGCCAAATCTTCAGGAACCCGTTATAACGCTTCACTAACTCGTATAACGGGTGGCAATCCGTTGTGACGCCTTGCTGGAGCATTACATTAATGCTTTTCTCGAGAAAATCCAGCATCTGCTCCTCTCTCATCCTGAGGCATTATGACGCCTTGGGCACCCGTTATAACGCCTTAGGGACTCATTATAACGGGTCATAAAGCGTTATGATAACGCCGTGCTCTGTCTTGAGCATTGAAGCCTTTCCTTGATGACTTGGTCATGTCTTGACTTGTCCAGGACATGTTTAACATTGGTTTGTACCTGTTTTAACCTACATTTTCACCAAAACTCAAGTGTAAGGTTAGTACTTTAATTGTTTTGCAAATTGTCAAACAAGAGATTAGTTTAATCCAACAAGGATAACATGCTTTGTTGTATTTTCTTGAATAGTCACCACCCATAAATGAAGTACTCGTATAAGAAAACACTTCTCGTAGAAGGATAAGATGCTTTGTGGTGTTTTCTTGAAAGTTTGCAACCCATAAATGAAGTACTCCGATAAAAAAAACACTTCTTGTCATAGGATAAGTGCTTTGTGGGGTTTTCTTGAGTGGTTACTACCCATAAATGAAGTACTCAGAGTAGAAACACTTACAATAGTTGGATAAGCTAATTTGTGGTGTTTTCTGGATTGTTTACTGCCCATAAATGAATTACCCAGACATGAAGCACTTCGAGTGGTATTCTATGCTTCATCGTGGTATTTTAGTTAATGGTTACCACCCTCAAATTAAGTACTCGAAGAATAAACACTTCTCGTAGTAGGCTATGATATTTTGTGGATTTTACATGAGAGTTTATTCATAAATGAAGTACCCTGATCAGAAACAATTCTCGTAGTAGGATAAGATGCTTTGTGGTATTTTCTTCAAAGGTTACAGCCCATAAATGAAGTACTCTGATCAGAAATACTTTTCGTAGTAGGATAAATAAATGAAGTACTCAGATAAGAAATAAATGAAGTATTCAGATCAGAAACACTTCTCGTAGTAGGATAAGATGCTTTGTGATGTTTTCTGGATTGTTTACAGCCCATAAATGAAGTATCCGGACATAAAGTAATTAGAGTGGTATTTTATGCTTCTTGTGGTGTTTTAGTGAATGGTTACCACCCTTAAATGAAGTACTCGACGTAAAAACACTTCTTGTAGTAGGCTATGATGTTTTTGTGGAGTATTCATGATAGTTTACCCATATATGAAGTACTCGGATCAGAAACCCATCTCGTTGTACGATATGATACTTTGTTTTGTTTTCTTGAATGGTTACCGCCCATAAATGAAGTACTCTGATAAAAAATACTTCTCATAGTAGGATAACATGCTTTGTTGTGTTTTCTTAAATGATTACCACCCATAAATGAAGTACTCGTATAAGAAAATATTTCTCGTAGTAGGATAAGATGCTTTGTAGTGTTTTCTTGAAAGCTTGTAACCCATAAATGAAGTAATCCGATCAGAAACACTTCTTGTCATAGGATAAGTGCTTTGTGGTGTTTTCTTGAGTGGTTACAGCCCATAAATGAAGTACTCCGATCAGAAACACTTCTCGTAGTAGGATAACATGCTTTGTTGTGTTTTCTTGAATGGATACCACCCATAATTGAAGTACTCATATAAGAAAACACTTCTCGTAGTAGGATAAGATGTGTTGTGGGGTTTTCTTGAAAGGTTAAAACCCATAAATTAAGTACTCCGTTCAGAAACACTTCTTGTCATAGGATAAGTGCTTTGGGATATTTTCTTGAGTGGTTACCACCCATAAATGAAGTACTCAAAGCATAAACACTTAACGTAGTGGGATAAGTTGCTTTTTGGTGTTTTCTGAATTGTTTACTGCCCATAAATGATGTACCCAGACATGAAGCACTTAGAGTGGTATTCTATGCTTCTTCGTGGTGTTTTAGTTAATGGTTACTACCCTTAAATTAAGTACTCGAAGAAGAAACACTTCTCGTAGTAGGTTATATGTTTTGTGGAGTTTACATGACAATTTACCCATAAATGAAATACTCGGGTCAGAAACACTTCTCGTAGTACAATATGATGCTTTGTGGTATTTTCTTGAAAGGTTACAACCCATAAATGAAGTACTATGATCATAAACACTTCACGTAGTAGGATAACATGCTCTGTTGCGTTTTCTTGATTGGTTACCACCCATAAATGAAGTACTCGTATAAGAAAACACTTCTCGCAGTAGGATAAGATGCTTTGTAGTGTTTTTTTGAAAGCTTGCAACCCATAAATGAAGTAATCCGAGCAGAAACACTTCTTGATATAGGATAAGTGCTTTGTGGCATTTTCTTGAGTAGTTACCACCCATAAATGAAGTACTCAAAGCAGAAACACTTATCGTAGTTGGATAAGCAACTTTTTGGTGTTTCCTGAGTTGTTTACTGCCCATAAATGATGTACCCAGACATGAAGCAATTATAGTGGTATTCTATGATTCTTCATGGTGTTTTAGTTAATGGTTACTACCCTTAAATTAAGTATTCGAAGAAGAAACACTTCTCGTAGTAGGCTATGATATTTTGTGGATTTTACATGACAGTTTACCCATAAATGAAATACTCTAGTTAGAAACACTTCTCGTCGTACAATATGATGCTTTGTGGTGTTTTCTTGAAAGATTAGCGCCCATAAATGAAGTATTCTGATCTGAAACACTTCTCCTAGTAGGATAACATGGTTTGTGGTATTTTTTTTTAATGGTTACAAGTACTCAGATCAGAAACACTTCTGATAGTTTGATAAAATGATTTGTGGTGTTTTCTAGATTGTTTACTACCAATAAATGAAGTACCCGGACAAGTAAGAACTTAGAGTGGTATTCTATGCTTCTTTGTGGTGTTTTAGTGAATGGTTACCACCCTTGAATGAAGTACTCGAAGAAGAAAAACTTTTCGTAGTAGGC
The DNA here is from genome assembly GCA_964058865.1 of Eleocharis quinqueflora. Classification (NCBI taxonomy): domain Eukaryota; kingdom Viridiplantae; phylum Streptophyta; class Magnoliopsida; order Poales; family Cyperaceae; genus Eleocharis; species Eleocharis quinqueflora. The sequence goes on from CAXKVX010001399.1 coordinate 72,561, forward strand.
TATGATGTTTTGTAAAGTTTTCATGAAAGTTTACCCATATATGAAGTACTCGAATCAAAACACTTCTCGTTGTACGATATGGTGTTTTTTTGAAGCGTTACAACCATAAATGATGTACCCCGATCAGAAACACTTCTTGTAGTACTATATGATGCTTTGTAGTATTTTCTTGAAAGGTTACAGCACATAAATGATGTACTATGATCATATACATTTCACGTAGTAGGATAACATGTTTTGTTGTGTTTTCTTGAATGATTACCACACATAAATGAAGTATTCGTATAAGAAAACACTTCTCGTAGTAGGATAAGATGCTTTGTAGTGTTTTCTTGAAAACTTGTAACCCATAAATGAAGTAATCCGATCAGAAACACTTCTTGTCATAGGATATGTGCTTTGTGGTGTTTTTTTGAGTGGTTACAACCCATAAATAAAGTACTCTGATCAGAAACACACTTCTCGTAGTAGGATAACATGCTTTGTTGTGTTTTTTTTTTGAATGGTTACAACCTATAATTGAAGTACTCATATAAGAAAACACTTATCGTAGTAGGATAAGAAGTGTTGTGGTGTTTTCATGAAATGTTAAAACCCACAAAATTAAGTACTTCATTCAGAAACACTTCTTTTCATAGGATAAGTGCTTTGTGGTGTTTTCTTGAGTGGTTACCACCCATAAATGTACTCAGAGCAGAAAAACTTCTTGTTGTTGGATAAGCTGCTTTGTGGAGTTATCTGAAATGTTTACTGCCCATAAAAGAAGTACCCATACATGAAGCACTTAGAGTGGTATTATATGCTTCTTCTTGGTATTGTAGTTAATGGTTACTACCCTTAAATTAAGTAATCGAAAAGAAACACTTCTCGTAGTAGGCTATGCTGTTTTGTGGAGTTTACATGACAATTTATCCACAAATGAATTACACGGGTCAGAACACTTCTCGTAGTACAATATGATACTTTGTGGTATTTTCTTGAAAGGTTACAGCCCATAAATGAAGTACTATGATCATAAACACTTCTCGTAGTAGGATAACATGCTCTGTTATAATTTCTTGAATGGTTATCACCCAGAAATGAAGTACTCGTATAAGAAAACACTTCTCGCAGTAGGAAAAGATGCTTTGTATTGTTTTTTTTAATGATTAATACCCATAAATGAAGTACTCGTATAAGAAAACACTTCTCGTAGTAGGATAAGATGCTTTGTAGTGTTTTCTTGAAATCTTGTAACCCATAAATGAAGTAATCCTATCAGAAACACTTCTTGTCATAGGATAAGTGCTTTGTGGTGTTTTCTCGAGTGGTTCCCACCCATAAATGAAGTACTTTGATCAGAAACACTTCTTGTAGTAGGATAACATGCTTTGTTGTGTTTTTTTGAATGGTTACCGCACATAAATGAAGAACTCAGAGCAGAAACACTTCTAGTTGTACGATATGGGGTTTTCTTGAAGCATTACAACCCATAAATGAAGTACTCCGATCAGAAACACTTTTTGTCGTAGCATAAGATACTTTGTGGTGTTTGCTTGAGTAATGGAGTACTCAGAGAACTTATTGTATATGGATAAGATATTTTCTGGTGTTTTCTGGATTATTTTGCTGGCCATAAATGAAGTACCCAGACATGAAGCACTTATAGTGGTATTCTATACTTCTTCGTGGTGTTTTAGTTAATTGTTACAAGTACTCATATCAGAAACACTACTCGTAGTAGGATAAGATGCTTTGTGGTGTTTTCTTGATTGTTTATTGCCCATAAATGAAGTATCCGGACATGAAGTACTTAGAGTGGTATTCTATGCTTATTTGTGGTGTTTTAGTGAATGGTTACCACCCTTAAATTAAGTACTCGAAGAAGAAACACTTCTCGTAGTAGGTTATGATGTTTTGTAAAGTTTTCATGAAAGTTTACCCATATATGAAGTAGTCGGATCAAAACACTTCTCGTTGTACGATATGGTGTTTTCTTGTAGCGTTACAACCCATACATGATGTACTTCGAACATAAACACTTCTTGTCGTAGCAAAAAATGATTTGTGGTGTTTGCTTGAGTTGTTACCACTCATAAATTAAGTACTCAAAGCAGAAACACTTATCGTAGTTGGATAAAATGCTTTCTGGTGTTTTCTGGATTGTTTTGCTGGCCATAAATAAAGTACCCGGACATGAAGCACTTAGAGTGGTATTCTATGCTTCTTCGTGGTGTTTTAGTTAATTGTTACAACCCTTAAAGTAAGTAATCGAAGAAGAAACACTTCTCATAGTAGGCTATGATGTTTTGTGGAGTTTACATGACAGTTTACCCATAAATGAAGTATTCGGGTCAGAAACACTTCTCGTAGTACAATATGATGCTTTGTGGTATTTTCTTGAAAGGTTACAGCCCATAAATGAAGTACTATGATCATAAACACTTCACGTAGTAGGATAGCATGATTTGTTGTGTTTTCTTGAATGGTTACCGCCCATAAATGAAGTTTCTGATAAAAAAAGCACTTCTCGTAGTAGGAAAAGATGCTTTGTAGGGTTTTCTTCAAAGCTTGCAACCCATAAATTAAATACTCCGAGCAGAAACACTTCTTGTCATAGGATAAGTGCTTTGTGGTGTTTTCTTGAGTGGTTACCACCCATTATTGAAGTACTCAAAGCAGAAAGACTTATCGTAGTTAAATAAGCTGCTTTTTGGTGTTTTCTGAATTATTTACTATCCATAAATGAAGTACCCGGACATGAAGTACTTAGAGTAGTATTTTATGCTTCTTCGTGGTGTTTTAGTTAATAGCTACCACCCTTAAATGATGTACTCAAAGAAAAAATACTTCTCGTTGTAGGCTATGATGTTTTGTGGAGTTTACATGAGAGTTTACCCATAAATGAAGTACTCAGATCAGAAACACTTCTTGTAGTACAATATGATGCTTTGTGGTATTTTCTTGATAGTTTACTCGAAGAAGAAACACTTCTCATAGTAGGCTATGATGTTTTGTGCAGTTTACATGAGAGTTTACCCATAAATGAAGTACAAGTATTAGAAACACTTCTCGTAGTACAATATGATGCTTTGTTGGGTTTTCTTGAAAGGTTACCACCCATAAATGAATCATTCGAATCAGAAACACTTTTCGTGGTAGGACAACATGTTTTGGGGTGTTTTCTTTAATGGTTACAACCCATAAATGAAGTACTCTGATCAGAAACACTTCTCGTAATAGGATAACATGTTTTGTGGTGTTTTCCTGATTGATTACCGCCCATAAATGAGGTACCCAAACATGAACCACTTAGATTTGTATTCTTTGCTTCTTTGTGAAGGTTTAGTGAATGGCTACCACACTTAAATGAAATACTCGAAGAAGAAACACTTCTCGTAGTAGGCTATGATGTTTTGTGGAGTTTACATGTACGTTTACCCATATATGAAATACTCCGATCAGAAACACTTCTCGTAGATGGATAAGATGCTTTGTGGTGTTTTCCTGAATAGTTACCACAAATAAATGAAGTACTCAGATCAGAAACACTTCTCATAGTAGAATAAAATGCTTTGTGATGTTTTCTGGATTATTTACTGCCCATAAATGAAGTACCCGAACATGAAGTACTTAGAGTGGTATTCTATGCTATGTGGTGTTTTCTTGAGTGGTTACCACCCAGAAATGAAGTATTCAAAGCAAAAACACTTATCGTAGTTGGATAAGATGATTTCTGGTGTTTTCTGGATTGTTTTGCGACCCATAAATGAAGTACCCGGACTTGAAGCACTTAGAGTGGTATTATATTCTTCTTCGTGTTGGTTTAGTGAATGGCTACCACACTTAAATGTAGTACTCGAAGAAGAAATACTTCTTGTAGTAGACTATGATGTTTTGTGGAGTTTTCTTGTAAGTTAACCCAAATATGAAGTACTCCGATCATACCACTTCTCGTAGAAGGATAAGATGCTTTGTGGTGTTTTCCTGAATGGTTACCACAAAAAAATGAAGTACTCGGATCAGAAACACTTCTCGTAGTACGATATGTTGTTTTCTTGAAACGTTACAACTCATAAATGAAGTACTCCGATCAGAAACACTTCTTGTCGTAGGATAAGATGCTTTGTGGTGTTTGCTTGAGTGGTTACCATCCATAAATGAAGTACTCAGAGCAGAAACACTTATCGTAGTTGAATAAGATGTTTTATGGTGTTTTCTGGATTGTTTTGCTGCCCATAAATAAAGTACCCGAACATGAAACACTTAGATTGGTATTCTATGCTTCTCCGTGGTGTCTTTGTTAATTGTTACCACCCTTAAATTAAGTACTCGAAGAAGAAACACTTCTCGTAGTAGGCTATGATGTTTTGTGGAATTTACATGAGAGTTTACCCATAAATGAAGTACAAGTATTAGAAACACTTCTCGTAGTACAATATGATGCTTTGTTGGGTTTTCTTGAAAGGTTACCACCCATAAATGAATCATTCGAATCAGAAACACTTTTCGTGGTAGGAAAACATGTTTTGGGGTGTTTTCTTTAATGGTTACAACCCATAAATGAAGTACTCGGATCAGAAACACTTCTCGTAGAACAATATGATGTTTTGTGGTGTTTTCTTGAAAGGTTACCACCCATAAATGAAGTATATTGATCAGAAACACTTTTTGTGGTAGGATAACATGCTTTGTAATGTTTTCTTGAATGGTTACAACCCATAAATGAAGTACTCAGATCAGAAATACTTCTCGTAGTAGGATAAGATGCTTTGTGGTATTTTCCTAATTGATTACCGCCCAGAAATGAGGTACCCGAACATGAAACACTAAGTTGTATTCTATGGTTCTTCGTGGTGGTTTAGTGAATGGCTATCACACTTAAATGAAGTACTCGGAGAAAAAACACTTCTCGTAGTAGGCTATGATATTTTGTGGAGTTTTCATGTAAGTTTACCCATATATGAAGTACTTCGGTCAAAAACACTTCTCGTAGAAGGATAAAATGCTTTGTGATATTTTCTTGAATGGTTACCACAAATAAATGAAGTAGTCCAATCAGAAACACTTCTTGTCGTAGCATAAGATGCTTTGTGGTGTTTGCTTGAGTTGTTACCACCCATAAATGGAGTACTCAGAGCAGAAACACTTATCGTAGTTGGATAAAATGCTTTGTGGTGTTTTCTGAATTGTTTACTGCTCATAAATGAAGTACTCAGACATAAAGTACTTAGAGTTGTATTCTATGCTTCTTGTGGTGTTTTAGTGAATGGTTACCACCCTTAAATGAAGTATTCGAAAAAGAAACATTTCTTGTAGTAGGCTCTGATGCTTTGTAGAGTATTCATTAAAGTGTACCCATATATGAAGTACTATGATCAAAAACACTTTTCGTAGTAGGATAACATGCTTTGTTGTGTTTTCTTGATTGGTTACCGCCCATAAATGAAGTACTCGTATAAGAAAACACTTCTCATAGTAGGATAAGATGCTTTGTGGTGTTTTCTTGAAAGGTTAAAACCCGTAAATTAAGTACTCCAATCAGAAACACTTCGTGTTATATGATAAGTGCTTTGTGGTGTTTTCTTGAGTGGTTACCACCCATAAATGAGGTACTCAGAGCAGAAACACTTATCGTAGTTGGATAAGCTACTTTGTGTTGTTATCTCGATTCTTTACTGCTCATAAATGAAGTACCCATAAATGAAGCACTTAGAGTGGTATTATATGCTTCTTCATGTTGTTTTAGTTAATTGTTACCACCATTGAATAAAGTACTCGAAGAAGAAACACTTCTCGTAGTAGGCTATGATGTTTTGTGGAGTTTACATGAAAGTTTACACATAAATGAAGTACTCAGATGAGAAACACTTCTCGTAGAAGGATAAGATGCTTTGTGGTGTTTTTTTGAAAGGTTGGTGCCTATAATTGAAGTATTATGATCAGAAACACTTCTCCTAGTAGGATAACATGCTTTGTGGTGTTTTCTTGAATGGTTACAAGTACTCAGATCAGAAACACTTCACGTAGTAGAATAAGATGTCTTGTGGTATTTTCTAGATTATTTACTGCCAATAAATGAAGTACCCAGACAAGAAGTACTTAGAGTGGTATTTTATGCTATGTGGTGTTTTCTTGAGTGATTACCACCTAGAAATGAAGTATTCAAAGCAGAAACACTTATCGTAGTTGGATAAGATGATTTCTGGTGTTTTCTGGATTATTTTGCAGCCCATAAATGAAGTACCCGGACATGAAGCACTTAGAGTGGTATTTAATTCTTCTTCGTGCTGGTTTAGTGAATGGCTACCACACTTAAATGAAGTACTCGAAGAAGAAATACTTCTTGTAGTAGGCTATGATGTTTTGTGGAGTTTTCTTGTAAGTTAACCCAAATATGAAGTACTCTGATCATACCACTTCTCGTAGAAGGATAAGATGTTTTGTGGTGTTTTCCTGAGTGGTTACCACAAATAAATGAAGTACTCATATCAGAAACACTTCTCATAGAAGGATAAGATGTTTTGTGGTTTTTTCTGGATTGTTTAGTGCCCATAAATGAAGTATCCGAACATGAAGTACTTAGAGTGATATTCTATGATTCTTCATGGTGTTTTAGTGAATGGTTTCACCCTTAAATGAAGTATTCGAAGAAGAGCTTTGGGGTGTTTTCTGGATTGTTTTGCTGCCCATAAATGAAGTAACCGGACATGAAGCACTTAGAGTGGCATTCTATGCTTCTTCGTGGTGTTTTAGTTAATTGTTACCACCTTTAAATGAAGTACTCATAGAATAAACACTTCTCGTAGTAGGCTATGATGTTTTGTGGAGTTTACATGAGAGTTTATCCATAAATGATGTACTCGGATCAGAAACACTTCTCGTAGTACAATATGATGCTTTGTGGTGTTTTTTTGATAGGTTAGCGCCCATAAATGAAGTATTCTGATCAGAAACACTTTTGGTAGTAGGATAACATGCTTTGTGGTATTTTCTTGAATGAATACAACCCATAAATGTATTCAGATCAGAAACACTTCTCGTAGTACGATATGGTGTTTTCCTGAAACGTTACAACCATAAATGAAGTACACCGATCAGAAACACTTCTTGTTGTAGGATAAGATGCTTTGTGGTGTTTGCTTGAGTGGTTACCATCTATAAATGAAGTACTCAGAGCGGGAACACTTATCGTAGTTGAATAAGATGTTTTCTGGTGTTTTCTGGATTGTTTTGATGCCCATAAATAAACTACCCGAACATGAAACACTTAGATTGGTATTCTATGCTTCTCTGTGGTGTCTTTGTTAATTGCTACCACCCTTAAATTAAGTACTCGAAGAAGAAATACTTCTCGTAGTAGGCTATGATGTTTTGTGGAGTTTACATGAGAGTTTACCCATAAATGAAGTACTTGGATCAGAAACACTTCTCATAGAACAATATGATGTTTTGTGGGATTTTCTTGAAAGGTTACCACCCATAAATGAAGTATATTGATCAGAAACACTTTTTGTGGTAGGATAACATGCTTTGTAGTGTTTTCTTGAATGGTTACAACCCATAAATGAAGTACTTAGATCAGAAATACTTCTCGTAGTAGGATAAGATGCTTTGTGGTATTTTCCTAATTGATTACCGCCCATAAATGAGGTACCCGAACATGAAGCACTTAGAGTTGTATTCTATGCTTCTTCGTGGTGGTTTAGTGAATTGTTACAAGTACTCAGATCAGAAACACTTCTCGTAGTAGGATAAGATGATTTGTGGTGTTTTCTTGATTGTTTACCCATATATGAAGTACTTCGATCAAAAACACTTCTCGTAGAAGGATAAAATGTTTTGTGGTATTTTCTTGAATGGTTACCACAAATAAATGAAGTACTCAGATCAGAAACACTTCTCATAGTAGGATAAGATGTTTTTTAGTATTTTCTGGATTGTTTACTGTCGATAGATGAAGTACTCGGACATTAAGTACTTAGAGTGGTATTCTATGCTTCTTCCTGATGCTTTAGTGAATGGTTACCACCCTTAAATGAAGTACTCGAAGAAGAAACACTTCTTGTAGTAGGTTATGATGTTTTGTGGAATTTTCATAAAGTTTACCCTTATATGAAGTACTCGAATCAGAAACACTTCTCGTAGTACGATATATTGTTTTCTTGAAACGTTACAACCCATAAATGAAGTACTTCGATCAGAAACACTTCTTGTCGTAGGATAAGATGCTTTGTGGTGTTTGCTTGAGTGGTTACCGCCCATAAATGAAGTACTCAGAGAAGAAACACTTATCGTAGTTGGATAAGATGCTTTGTGGTGTTTTCTGGATTGTTTTGTTGCCCATAAATGAAGTACCCGGATATGAAGCACTTAAAGTGGTATTCTTTACTTCTTCGTGGTATTTGTTAGGGTTTTGACTGTTCAAACTCGGGTTTAGCTTAAGTGCGAAAAGAACGTAAAATAAAATTTTACTTCTAACTTATGTCGAGGATTAAAAGGGGTATCCTGGAAAAAACCAAAAGAGAATTATTTCTCAAGCATTTCACTGCAAGGACCCTTTTAATCATTTACAGATCTACTCCTTAATTGATTTCCAAAACGTTAATCTACTTACCAATTAAATAGATTAATATAACATGTTTATACCTTGTTTCCAAATTTTACTTCAAATGTTGCCGAGCGACTAGAGCGACTATCCAGGATGATTCGTCTCGGAGTATGAAACGTCTGATACATCTATCGATTATCCACTAAGACTAGTCTGAGAGTGGTTTATTTATTTTTCTAGAAATACCATAAACCGCGATATTCGCAAAAAACACTATTCATGAGAAACCGTAAATTAGTATTTACGAGAGACCGTAAATCACTATTCACGAGAAATCGTAAATCACTCTTCACGAGAACCCGTAAAATACTATTCACTGAGAAAAAGACAAATATTAATCTCGTAACCTGCAGGAATAAAATGATAAATTAGATTATCGCGATTCACGCAAATCATTATTCACGAAAATTCACTATTCACAAAAACTCACTATTCACGGGGAAAGACGAAAATAAATCTCACGATCCGTAGTGTAAAATGATAAATCAGATTATCGCGATCTTCGCAAAATCACTATTCACCAATAACCTAGAAAGAGAGAAATTATCGAATCAATCAAACCTATCGAATACGATAAAAGTGAATTAGTAATTTTCTCTTTCACCCTACCCCTCTATTTATAGAAAAATGAGGAGGTTCGTCGATTACCGAAATACCCCTTAAGTATTGATTATTTATAAAAATGCCATTCTATGGATGTTTAAGTCAAAGAGAAAATCAAATTTATTTTTGCTACATAATTGTTATGAACAATTATATCTTTTAAGTTCTGATTTCGGCATGATTTTATACAACGCGTCAAACACGTTTGTAAATTAATTTTTGTTTTTGTTTGTCATTTCGTATGACATTTATAATTTAATTATATCATATATAATTAATTATAACCATCTTAATATTAATTATAATCAATTTATAATTAATCAATAAGCAATAAGATTCTCCGATTAGCTCCTATATGGTGTGACCCGACAGGATCTGTGTTATGTTGGTAAATAGAATATAAAATTGTTTTAACTTTTATAATCATGAGAGGCATCTGGCAGAATGCATCATGACCATCCAATTACATAGATGATGTTGTACTGCACAATATCACGATCCAGTAAACTATTTTACTCGTGTTAAATTCTTTTGTCTCATAGTTATCAGATTAGTTTGAAAGTAGGTTTGTGTCATCCTTGAAAGCTTAATATTTTCTTGATCTCGAGCATATTATCTAATATAGTTACTCTTGTTATCATACCGCTAGCAGCTAATCTTACTCTATCAAGGGGTCCAATGATACTACAATCTGTATAAAGATATGAGGGATGATAGTGCTTTTGGTAAACCATCACTTCCTCAGCTAAGCTATGTATACGGAAGAGCTACCATTATGACTGTGTTTTACCAACAGCGTTAGATAACAATCACACATACACATCTCTTCGTAGGAAAGATGAATACCTCATACTTTAGAACTTAACACCGAATGAAAACATTTATGACACGAACACAATTCCATTTAATGTTTCATTCGGAGTCTGTCAAATATCATGCTCCTAGAACATATATCTATGTGATTAAATTGACATCTCTTGTCAGTGGTATGTAAAAATTGACAAATACTTCGCAACCCCATATTTTTAGATAAGACATATTTGGAGTTTTCCCAAACCATAACTCATACAGAGTCTTTCTACTGACATGGATGGAACCATATTTACTGTTTGTGCGGCAGTTTCTAGTGCATGCCCCCAAAAAGATTTTGAAAGAGTGGTGTTACTCATCATGGAACGAACCATGTCAAGCAGAGTTCGATTCATTCTCTCAAAAACACTGTCCCACTGCAGTGTCCCTAGAGGTGTGAGTTGTATATCTCACATTCCTTTAAGTACGTTTTAAACTCAAAACTCAAGTACTCGCCTCCACGATCCGATCGTAAGGCCTTAATACTTTTATTTAATTGATTTTCTACTTCAGTCTTGAATTCCTTGAATTTATCAAAGGATTCAGACTTATGTCTCATCAAATAGACATAATCGTATATACTGTAATCATCGGTAAATGTGATAAAGTAAGATTAACCATTTCTTGCGTAAGTACTCATAGGGATACATCAATGTGTATAAGACCTAATAAGTCACTTGCCCTTTTGATCCTTTTGGAGAAAGGCGCTTTGGTCATTTTTCCACGTAAACAAGACACGCACGTGTTAATTGATTCAAGATCAAATTCACCAAGAAGTCCAATCTCGTGTAACTTCTTGATGCATTTCTCGTTTATATGAAGACGACAATGCCACATGTAAGTCATACTTTCATGAGATGTTTTGAGTCGTTTATTTATGTTGAACACATGTTTATCCATTTCCAGCATATATAGACCATTCATCATACAAGATGATCCATAATACTATTCATCTTTATATATTGAACATATATTGTTCTTTATAACAAAAGAGAAACCATCTACCTCTAAACATGAGACCGCAATGATGTTTCTGGAAATGCTAGGAACAAAATATACATTTTCAAGTTCCATTACAAGCCCGCGGGACAAATAAAACTGTATACTAACGGCTGTCACGGCTGCAACTAATGCTTTGTTTCCAACTCGGAGTTGTACTTCCTTATTATGTAGTTTCCTTCTATTTTTAATGCGTGCATATTCGAACAAATATGAGCACATGATCCGATATCTATTACTCAATCATTAACAGAAGTAACAACATTAACTTCAACAATAAATATACCCGAGGATGAAGGTTTGGAAACATTTCTCGACTTCAAGCCCGCCAGATACTTTGGGCAGTTCCTCTTCCAATGACCTTTCGCTTTGCAGTAAAACAAGTCAGAGGCAGCAGAAACTTTTACCTTGGAAGGATTCGATTTAATAATTTGTTTCCATTTTCTCTTGGACTTTGGAGCCACTATTTTTTGGGCTTTCTTGATCTTCCTACCACCAGCTTGGATCATGAGGACAGAAGAACTCTTCTTCATGTCATCATCAGCAATTTTAAGCATCCCTTGGAGCTCTTGTAGACTTTTGTCCATTCTCAGCATGTGGAAGTTCATGATGAACCTCGAAAAGGTGGGAGGGACTGATTGCAAGATAATGTCCGTAGCAAACTCCTTGCTTATCAGAGCATTTAGCTTCTCTAGCTGCTCAACATTGCTCGTCATACGAAGCATGTGAGTGCCGACAGAGCCGCCCTCAGTCAACTTGTGACTAAATAGGCATTTAGTCACTTTAAATCTCTCAACACGTGCTTGCTCTTGAAACATGTTCTTGAGTTGTTCGCACATGTCATAGGATTTAGTGTCCATGAATCATCGCTACAATTCAAGATCCATAATTCCTACCAATAGATTTTGTGCATAAACCTCATCTTCTTTGTGCTTGTTGTACATAGTGACATCCTCTGCTTTAGGCACAGCAGGGACTGGTGTATTTAAGATATATTTTTTCTTTTCTCGCCTTAGTATAATAGTGAGGGTACGGAGCCAATCTGTGAAATTAGATCCGTTCGCTTTCACTATTGTTTTCTCGAGCAGGGAGCGTAGAGAGAAAGATGTTTCTTTAACCATATTTCTACAACATAAAAAGTAAAGATTTTAGCTTTGTTCATGTAATGTCTTATTCAAATAATAAAACTTCCACTGCAAATTTGTTTAATTTCCTTTTGCAGTTGGTCCAAGATCCCTATTTGTACAAGCCAGCTGACACGCATGACTCGACTGTTAGTTATTTTAGGTAAGCAACCTTGCTAATCACACATTGCTTTGTGATTCTTGATTTCATTAAACATCACATGTTTTAACGAATACTTTGTCCCAAGCTCAAAATTGTTTTGGAAATCATTGATAAATAATCTCACTCTATTTGGTTTGATATGTCGGACATAACCTTCGACCACCAAAGGTAAAAAGTGATGCTTGTTGAGCAAGATCCGTCAACCAATGAACATTGATGTGAGGAAGATATAGTAGAAAGGACATATTACTTAATTAATGGGTTTGTGTTTATGCTTAATATTGTAAGCAATCTTTAAAAGAGGTATGTCAGATAGACAACCGAGGGTGTCCACCTCCAGTCTATCTTTGACATCAGAACATTTTTCACATTTTTGCTCTGTTAAGCAGTCAGTTCTTGAAACTGACTTTAGACATTCTTACAGACATATGAAAGTCGTATGCCAGAAGGCAAACTTTCTTTCATGGTTCCTTGAAAGAGATAAATCTAATTTATACATTTCATATCGGAGTAGTAAAACTAATTTTTACTTATACACAAGAGCAAGTCAAGTATATTATTTATCAATTACTAATTCTTTATTTTACAGCTATGCTTAGTTTTTTATTTATACTAGAATAAGCATATAAATAGTTTACATGTTTAAAATCAGATATTATTTTCGGTCCATAAAGTAATTTGGCAACGTGACAAAGTTTCTTTTGGGCAAGTCATTAAGACATGTAAAATGGGCTCCTAGGAAAAGACCGGGGTCACGAGGACCACTTAGACTCAGTATTTTCTAGACAGAACCATCTTTTTTATGTTGTGGAAATGACATTTCTTACTAAGGTACTTTATTGCTTCATCACATTTTTCGATGAACTTTACTTATCTGATGGTTTTCGAAAAGGTGAAAGAGTTACATTTTGTCATTTCAAAAGCATTAAAGCAATTTGGTAACGTGACAAAGCTCCCTTTGGGTCAGTTATCAGGACATGTAAAAGGAGTTAGTCGAAAAGCCGAGACTTTTCTTGACATTAACCTTATTTTTTACGAGTGGAGATTAACAGCTCTTACTACTTTATTGCTTCATCACATTCTTAAATGAACTTTAACGCAATCAAAAGTTTTGGAAATGTAAACATAAAGAAATTATAAAATCCCATTTTGTCTTTGTTGGTCGAAAAACCGAACCAAGAAAATCTCATTTCTAATTGGTTTGGACTTAAGCTGCAAATCTAGGAATTAAACTGATATGCGATATATGCACCTAATTTGCATAAGTTATAACTTTTAAAAAATCAATTAGCGGGAGAGCCTTGTGCTCTGATACCACTGTTGGGGTTTTGATTGTTCAAGCCCAGTTTAGATTAAGTGCGGAAAAAACGTAAAACAAAGATTTTACTTCTAACTTAAGCCGATGATTAAAAGGGGTATGCCGAAAAAAACCAAAAGAGAGTTTCTTCTCAAACGTTTCAATGCAAGGATCCTTTTAATCCTTTACAGATTTTCTTCTTAATTGATTTCCAAAACGTTAATCTACTTACCAATTAAATATATTAATATAACATGTTTATACCTTGTTTCCAAATTCTAATTGGAATGCTGTCGAGCGACTATCAAGGATGACTCATCTCGGAGTATCAAACGTCTGATACCTTTATCGGTTATCCACCAGGACTAGCCAGAGAGCGGTTTATTTCCTTTTCCAGAAATATCGTAAATCGCGGTGTTCGCAAAAACACTATTCATGAGAAACCGTAAATCAGTATTCACGAGAGATCGTAAATCACTATTCATAAATCATTATTCATGAGAAACCATAAAACACTATTCATGAGAAATCGTAAATCATTATTCACGAGAAACCATAAATCACCATTCACGAGAAACCGTAAAACACTATTCACCGAGAAAAAGACGAAAATACTAATCTCGCAATCTGCAGAATAAAATGATAAATCATATTACTGCGATTCACGCAAATCACTATTCACGAAAAATCACTATTCACAAGGAAAGACGAAAATAAATCTCACGATCTGTAGTGTAAAATGATAAATCAGATTACCGCGATCTTCGCAAAATCACTATTCACCAATAACCGAGAAAGAGAGAAAATATCGAATCAATCAAACCGATCGAATACGATGCAAGTGAATTAGTAATTTTCTCTTTCATCATACTTCTCTATTTATAGGAAAATGAGGAGGTTCGTCGATTATCGAAATACCCCTTAAGTATTGGCTATTTACAAAAATACCATTCTATGGAGGTTTAAGTCAAAGAGAAAATCAAATTGATTTTTGCTACAAGATTGTAAGAAAAACAGAAAATCAAATTGATTTTTGCTACATAATTGTTTTGAACAATTACATCTCTTACGATCTGATTTTTGTACGGTTTTATACAACGTGTCGAACACGTTTATAAATTAACTTTTATTTTTGCTTGTCATCTCATATGACATTTATAATTTATTATATCACATATAATTAATTATAACCATCTTAATATTAATTATAATCAATTTAGAATTAATCAATAAGATTCTCCAATTAGCTTTTATACGATGTGACCCGACAGGATCTGTGTTATGTTGGTAAATAGAATATAAAATTGTTTTAACTTCTATAATCATGAGAGGCATCTGGTAGAACGCATCATGACCATTCATTTACACATATGATGTTGTACTGCACAATATCACGATCCAGTAAACTATTTTACTCGTGTTAATTCTTTTGTCTCAATAGTTATCAGATTAGTTTCAAAGTAGGTTTGTGTCATCCTTGAAAGCTTAGTCTTTTCTTGATCTCGAGCATATTATCTAATATAGTTACTCTTGTAATTATACTGCTAGCAGATAATCTTACTTTATCAAGGGACCCAGTGATATTATAATCCGTATAGAGATACGAGGGATAATAGTACTTTTGGTAAACCATCACTTCCTCAGCTAAGCTATGTATACCGAAGAGCTACTATTATGACTGCGTTTTACCGACAACGTTAGATAACAATCACACAGATATATCTCTTAGTAGGAAAGATGAATACCTCATACTTTAGAACTAAACACTGAATAAAAACATTTATGACACGAACACAATTCCATTTAATGTTTCATTCGGGGTTTGTCAAATATCATGTTCCTAGAACATATATCTGTGTGATTAAAATGACATCTCTTGTCAGTGGTCTGTAAAAGTTGATCATATTTTAATCCACACACTAATTAGTGTTCCTGCTAATTACCTTGGTTTAGTGACTTTTAAGAATATATATCATCTATATTATGAAGTTTCACAATTCTAATTATTGACTCTAGTCGGTAAAAGAAATACAATAATACTCAAGGCAACAAAATGACAGTTTATTAATCACTCAATTCATGAACAAAGCTTTATGATAAATTATCGTATTATTGACTTCTAGATTATTACAAACTAATAGTGTTTTAGTTAATTATTACCACCCTTAAATTAAGTACTCGAAAAAGAAACACTTCTCGTAGTAGGCTACGATGTTTTGTGGAGTTTACCTGAGAGTTTACCCATAAATGAAGTACCCGGATCAGAAACACTTCTCATAGTACAATATGATGATTTGTGGTGTTTTCTTGAAAGCTTACCAACCATAAATGAAGCATTCTGGTCAGAAATACTTCTCGTAGTAGGATAACATGCTTTGTGGTGTTTTCTTGAATGGTTAAAGCCCATAAATGAAGTACTCAGAAAGGCAATTAACATGCTTGGATCAGAAACACTTCTTGATGTTGGAGTTAGTCTTGAAGCACAAAGAGGCAATTAATCGATACGCTACACTTGATAAAAGTACATTCTAATTGATGAAAGTATTAAGGCTCTGGTTTGTGCTCAAGATTGGTTGCATGTATGTTGCGGTTACTTGTAAAGAAACTTACCTTCTATTTTAAATTGCCAACACTTGATTTTTTCCCTAACTATCTTACATTATTCCCATTGTTTCGGAATGTGCAAAAAATGGTGGAGATTTTGGTGATCCACTATGGTCTACTGATGACGGTGTATGTGCTGGAGGAAGCTCTGCTTTGTGCTAGTAAATGTGGTAGTTATCTTTTATATGCTTAGTTAGTGTTGCCTTGTTAGTTGCTTTGTTGGTTGTTGCCTTGTTGGCATGTTATATGTAGTTGGTTGTTGCCTTATTGGTTGCTTTGTTAGTTGTTGTCTTATTGGTTGGTACCTTGTTGGTTTTTGTTGTGTAGTTTATTGTTGTCCTATTGGTTTTTGTTGGCATGTTAAGTATAGTTGGTTGTTGTCTTGTTGGCATGTCAAGTATTGCTTTATTGACTTTTGCTTTGTTTTGGATGTGAGAAAATTGAAGTCTTGAGTTAGTCTCTTTTGTTTCTCAGATCTCATGCAACGATTTTCAATGATGATAAATGTGTTTTAATATTTTTCAACTTTTCATATTTAATCATTGACTGAGATTTATAATATGTGAGAAAATAGTTTGTGGTCTGGGTTGAGTATTAGAGACTTGGACTATTTAGTATATTATGGATGTTAATTTTAGATTTTATTATGTAATTTGCAAAACAACTACGCAAAAATGTAATATTTTGGATGTTATAAGTTGTTAACTTGTTATCAATGTTATAATTTGACTTGATGTTATCATTTATCAATTTTATGAAAGTGTGTAACATTGTCTTGACACAAAAAAACTTGTGATAAAAAAATTAAAGATTTTCAACGACTAAATTTTTTTTATTTTAATTGAACGGTCACGATCAACGGAACGAAATTCCTTATGTTCAAAGGACCCAACGAAAAGCAAAAAAAATATTTGCATCTCTTTAATGCAAAGATTAACGAAATAATAAAAGGATAATGTTTCGTAGATACCACATTTGATACTAACTATTGATACCGATTTTATTATGCACCTTTATTTGAGTTATCATGCACATTATTTGAGTTATTATGCATGTTATATCATAATAACTATTTCAGTACATAAATTAACATGTATAACTATTTCATTATAAAAAATAACATGTATGATAACTCAAATAATGTGCACGATAACTCAACTAAATGTGCATAATAAAATCGACAACATGTATAATTATTTCATTACAAAAAATAACATGCATAATAACTCGAACAAAATGCAGTATAATTCAACTAAAGATGCATAATAAAATCGATATCAATAGTCGGTATCAAATATGGTATCTACGTATCAGCTCCCATAATAAAATTATTATTATACACGTTATGCACCACAATCAGTCAATCACAGGTTAATAGAAACAATTCTTTACATTCTGCGTACTGTACTTCAACAGAGAGTGTACAGCGGGTTACGAAAATTAGTAGAGAAAAACACTCGCGACACATAAAGGTTATAGACTTCAGACTGCGCATTTTAGAAATGTGGCAAGGCCATGTGATGTGATGATATGATATTCTCATGTTCGTTCCTTCCTCCCCTGCCTCTCACTCTTTTTTCCGATCTTACTCTCAGTTCCCGACAAAAGAAAAAGGAGAAACCAAGAACAATCCCAAAAGGGAATTAGGAGAGGAGAAATCGTAAGAACATAAATCAATCTAACGTTGTTTCGGATCGATCGCAGGGAAGAACGGAGGATTTTAGGGGAAACGTTCCTTTGAGTGAGCGGGTATGCTTCTCATTCCCGAACTTTTTTTGGTCGATTTATTGAGATTTTTCCTCTTTCGTGAATCATTTCATGATAAAATTGAAGAAATTTTGAATATCAGTGCAAAATTTGGTCAAATTTGAAGGCCGTATTTGCGGTCTAGTCCGGAATTTGTAATAATTAAGAAACAAAGGGTTTGCTCTCTATGTTTTTGTAGGTTAATTGTCCTAAATAGGATATCTCGGAGCTGAGTTCATTATAATTTAACAAATGCATATGTGGGAAGAGCAGTAAGGTTTTCTCTGTAATGCTGGGTTAATTAATTATTACTGTAAGCGCTAGAGAGAAGTTCTAAATATTGTTAAAATACTTGGAAGGGCATTTTGAGAGTTCTCTTGAACTTGTGAGATTCTATACATATTATTGAAGCAGATGAAAAGCTTCTACCTAGGTACTGCTTTGTAATTTTCTAGTTTAGTTCTCTAAAAATGAAACTACAATAACAGATAAACAACATATTGTCCTCAAAAGAGTTGCTTATTCAATTTCAATTTCAAAATGTTGAAGTTATGAATTAATTTTCCTATTTAATTGTTTTAGCTTTTGAATTGCTGACAAACATAAACTCTCATGTTATATAGGAAATTTCTCTTCACCATTCAAATCAATGCTGGATTGACAAAACCATAATCATATCCATTTAGCTGGAGCCCAACAGAGGGAAATATGAAGTCTCCGGTAAGAAGGGCAGAAAGGAAGGCCTTGATGGATGCGGGCGCATGGATCTTCAACGTGGTCACATCTGTTGGCATAATCATGGTTAATAAGGCATTGATGGCTACACATGGCTATAGCTTTGGTAAATCACACTCTCCCTCTCTTTTTATAGTCCCAACTTCTGATGTACAAAATTATTTTAGACTATGTGATGTGGGTGTTTATCTGTATTTCTTAAATGACTTCTGTGCTATTGTTTGCATTCCCTGTTGGATTGTTATTGCTGGTGAAGCTTATCCATTATTTTGGAAAATGTGCAGCAACAACCCTTACAGGACTGCATTTTGGTACTACAACTCTGATGACATTAGTGATGAGGTGGCTAGGATATGTACAACCTTCGTACCTGCCTCTGCCAGAGCTGCTCAAATTCATGGTTTTTGCGAACTTGTCAATTGTTGGGATGAATGTGAGCCTGATGTGGAACTCAGTTGGATTCTATCAGGTTAGACTATAATATTTGGAAAGTTGTGTTGCTGTGTTGGTAAAATTTTGTGATTTATACTGGTATAACCTGTACGCTGTACAGGTACTATTACTGACTGAGATGGTTCCCTTTACTGACCAGAATATAACTGGTTTTTACTAGTTCTGACTGGTTCGGTTTCATCCCATGCATGCTCATCCAAAGTGGTATGGCACTGTCAAATGTAGATTAGTACTGTAAAGCATGCACTGAGCTGGTCCGTCTTACTTTTTTTCCTTCTAAGGACTAAATTTTAACTGTTAAGCTGTACCAAGCAGATTAAACTAAATCAGTTCATTGGTTTGAGGTCCAAAATGAGCAATTGTTTGCCAAATACTTTTTCTTGTTTCAGATTGCCAAGCTGTGTATAATTCCCGTTTTGTGCCTATTCGAAGTATTATTTGACAACTTCAGATACTCGAGAGGTACAAAGCTTAGCATAATGGTGGTACTTTTTGGTGTTGGTGTATGTACTGTTTCTGATGTAAGCGTGAATACAAAAGGTCTAGCTGCCGCAGCTGTAGCTGTTTGGGGCACAGCATTACAACAATATGTAAGTCAACATGGATTAATTATTCTTTTCTGATTTTGTTTAGACGAAAAGAAAAGAGCTCATTTGGGTTAGGTGCAGAATTGTCAAAATTTATGGAATACATCTTCACAACACTAAAAATTCAATGCACTTTCAAAACATGGGACAAATATTGGGAGTTAAGCAGTGGCAATAATTGTTCACTGTGATATGGGAAAAGCATAAGATCAGTGTGCTGTGTATATCACAAATATCTCTTGATATCTTTATTCTTTTTATTATTGTTGTGGCTACTTTCATCATTTTAAACATACAAATATTCACCAACAGGACTAGTATGAATTATGAGTATTAGTTATTAATGAATATTATAATTCTGTGTAGTATGTGCATTACCTACAAAAGAAGTACTCGCTAAGCTCATTCGGTCTACTGGGGCACACAGCACCAGCCCAAATGGCATCTTTGCTGATTCTTGGACCATTTGTTGATTACTGGCTCACTGGCAAGAAGGTCTACTCTTTCGACTACAGCCCAATAGTAATTGTAAGAATTCTTTGTTACTTTTTTCTTTTCTAACTTATTAAGACCAGAGTACCCCTGAAAACTCATTTTTCATAGAATGTCTCTGTTAAACAAACGTTGCATGCAAGTGACGGAGAAGAAAGGCATTGCACGTCTGGATCTCAATACTATAGTAGTTGAACTTGAACCTGTGCAATATAGATGCTATATCCCTTTATTAATTATTGGCTGGGGCTCTTGTTTATTTATCGATTCTTTTCGGGAAAACTGCTTTGGCCTTTTTGAAAACTTAAATGTCCCTGGTGCTTGTGAAGTGAGAAAAAAATCTTCTGTTATGAGAACCTGCAAAAATATCCTTGATATTCTTCTTACCTGATTGTTGTGAAAATAGCCAAGAGTACTTTTTCTGTGTTGTCCATTGGGAGAAAAAAATGTATGGATAGTTTAGGCATATGTGAAGAAAATTGGTTAAGTGAGATTATAGCTGTTTCTAATTCTTTCCTTTTGTTCTGTCTTTCAGTTCTTTATTGTCTTATCTTGCATCATTGCAATTGGTACAAACTTGAGCCAGTTCATATGCATTGGAAGGTTCACGGCTGTTTCGTTTCAAGTTTTGGGGCACATGAAGACAATTCTTGTGCTAATTCTAGGGTTTATTTTCTTTGGAAAAGAAGGCCTCAATATACAAGTGGCTCTTGGTATGGCATTAGCAGTGGTAGGTATGGTCTGGTATAGTAATGCCTCATCAAAACCAGGTGGAAAAGAGAGACTTCCTGAAAAATCCCCAGAAGATGGTAGTAGAGTTTAGAACTAGGAGATTATTTAAATTTACGTTTATTGATGTTTAGCGCACCAAATTCTAGGTAGACATTTTTCATAATGGTTACATCTTTTGCGTTGTAATAAATTTATTTTGCCTCTTTTTGGTGTTCAAATTGATTATTTCTTCCATCCGCTATATGTAATATTACAGAATAATGTTCTTAAAAAATATATAGTGCATACCAAGCACTTGAAATCAATTACTTATCTTGTAAGTTGCAAGTCCTATTAAAATGGTTCAACTGAAGAGTTGAATCGTCTTATTTTGCAATTGCTACCTGCACTGAGATACTATGATTTGAACTAGAGAGCAATCAAATGGTACGAATTGAGTGAAGTATCTAGAAAACCTTTATCCAAGTGTACTTAAATTTTTTCCTTATTTCAAATTTGATACGGGTTCGTTGTCAAGTATGACCTTGGAGCTGAAAATCATATTACAATACTTAAATTAGTTTTGAAATTTTAAACAAAATTACAACACAGAAGTACCTAGGCAAGTTGTCTTCTAGAATACAATACAGAAGTACAAACTGGGGTTGTTCACTATTTTTTAGACTGAGATCAGTTATCCTTTTTGTACACCGAGTTTCTGGAAAATGATTTTTTGGTATAATTCCTCTCTTTTTGTGGCACGCAGTGTAAGAGAAATTTAACAAGTTAATGAAAAGGATAAAATTGCACAAAAAAAAAAAAAAAGACTCATCAGGAGGACAGAGAGAAGAGAGAAAGGTGTTGCGATGAACTATTAGCAAGAAAAACAATTAAAAGGGTGTTCGGATGTACCAAAAGTCAAGGGAAATCTTGGAAGTTTAAAGGATTGGGAATATTTTTATGAACCCAGTTCGACTGCACATTTTTTTTAATACATGCAGACATGGAAAAGGTAACGGGAACATCAAAATATCATATCTTGTACTTTTTCTGTACCTTCTCTTGTAAAATATTTTGTGAAGTAAAATAAGTAGAGGAGAATAGGAGATGTTTGTAAATAATTTTATTTTTCAGAACTTGAGAAATTTATAACTCAATTTCTCTAATAACTTTTTCGGTAATCATTTACAAATATTTCTTTAAAACGCATAAAAGTATAGCTTAGTGTACAAAGGAATTGCTGACTGAACAAAATAAATAATTAAATCCGGAAATGTTAAAGAATAACAAAACCTATCCTTTGTCTACAACAAGCCGAATAATTTACAAATAGATCATAACTCTACAAGTAAAAATGAGGAAAGAACTATTTCACAAATAGGAAAGATGCATCTAATTTGCCTCAAAGCCTATTATTGTTCAAAGAGAACGGAAAATTGGAAGAAAGAAAAAGGGGTTGTACACATAAAAAGGTCATTACTTCCCCTTGAGCTTGCAATATGCATACAAACCTGACCCGATAAAGCCAAGAATTTGTCCAATGACATTTAACTGCATGTTGCATGAAAAAAACACTCCTAATTAATAATATCAAACAATTATCATAAAAGTATATTTGCATTGATTTTCCAAATAATTCCATCTGAAGTTGAAGTCGGTATATCTCATTTCATATTAAAATTTTCTTATCTTTACTTGCTTATTCCCCTTAATTAAAGAGGTTGTTCAGTGCCTTATGGTACAACACTTTCTTCATGTTAACTATTCTGCACTAAGTTGCATAATTGTTGAAGGTTCAAACCAAGACATCATTGCATGACCTGTCTAATTGAAACTATTGGTTAAACTAAGGCTCAATCACAAATTAGAATAGAACTTATGGGCTAACCAGAACCAATGTAAAAAATTCTGCAAAATTTGGTTCAGGTACCAGTAGAGTTATGTTACATACCAGATCAAAAGGAAGACCGCCAAACACAACCCAGCCAATACCAATGGTAAACAAGTCCTAGAAAATCACAATTGTAAGTTCAAGCTCTCACAAGAATAACAAAACATAATTAGAAAATTATGTAAATTTACCTTTAGATTGCCACACATCGTCTGAGTCAGTGCAGAGTTGAGAGTTGTGTTCAGAAATATAAAATAATTCAGAAAAAATGCAAGTATGCATGAGAACAGCATCACTGCCTGCAAGAAATGATAAGCATTTTCGGTGATCATTTTTTTTCTGTTTCTAAAGATTAAAACATTTACATTCAGTACAAAGCAATACTTGCAAACACAAAGCTGTAGATATATTTTTTTCTTTTATATTGTTAGGCTGTTCAGTATCAATATCATTAAAGTCTTGGTTTCGTCTACTGTTTTTTATCTCTATGCTAATGAATACAAAAATTACCATAAATCCAAGAGAATAGAGGTCAGGGAAATTCAGGGTAGCTCGCAAATCACCCTGTATAAATGTCCAAAGAAGCAATATTGGCCCACATACCAACCCTGAAAGATCAACAACATTAGATAGAAGTTTATATGATATAATACTTGAAGGCAACATATTTAGTTGACCCAAAATAAATTGTACCATTGCACCACATGAGGCCAAAGCTGTTCAAGCCACTTGACTTTCCTGCAAGTGAGAACACATGAGCCACATGGAAAAATAATATTTTTTTGTTTTTAATTTATCTTTTCTTCCTCAACTTGATTGCAACTAGATAGCACAGATAAAGATATGCAATAAAGTCTAGTGGATGTTGTAAAGCATTGATAGTAACCAAGCTTATAGGAGTTGGATTAAAGCTTTGTGGCACAACTAAGCATCAACAAGGCTAAGTTTGGTTGAAGCTTAAGTATGCTGTTGAGGGTAAGCAAACAAATCTAGGCTGGTTTGAAGAAAATTGCACAGTTGAGGTTTAATTTATTAACCTAATCTGACTTGATTGAGGTTAACTGTAATGCCAGATCAAATTGTAGCTCAAATGCACCCAACCGCATGTCAGGGAAATCAGTAAACAAACCGGTCTGGTACATGTGTGCTTATATGCATAGCCTTTCTTTGACAACAATGAATTCAGAGGCTAACTTTGTATTGCATTATGGAAAATAAGTAGAATGGAATAAAAAACTGAAATCTTTTATGGTCATCCTGAAAAGTACACCATGCATATTGCAAACAACACCCATCCCAACCATGAACTGCTAAGTTGAGTCAAATAAAGTACTGCACTACTTGCATTTTTCCTATGAACTCATTCAAAGTATTAAAAAAAGGTGATAGTATATCGCACATTGTTCATAATATTTCTAGTGAAGTTACCTTAAAGAAGTAGGTGGTAAATCTTCAATTTGTTTACAACACATAATTATTGCATTATGGAATTATCAGCTTGTAGTAATGATATATTAGTCAACAGAATCAACATAGAAGAAATTAGCTTACCAATTCTGTTTATGGTGGCGAGATAAAGGGCTGTTGTGATATTGGCGAGGAACACAATACCATAACCGTGTGCGTCAAAAGAAAGATCGTGGGCCCCAGCGACAAATGCTCCAAAAACAATCAGTGCCACACTAAGAAAACTCGACTTGGTCATCTTCCTAGTCTACCTTCTATGAAACTAATGATTTTGCATTGGAACTATAAGCTGCTACTGATATACAGCTCCATACCAGAACATACTGGTAAGCCAGCAGCAGTACACGGTTTTATCCTCAATCAGTAATTAATACTGTATAAGTGTATATTATGTCAAAATTACTTGGATCTGTTGATCCACCAGTATTTACGAATAATTAGAAGAAGCGAAGAACAAGTACAAGAGTACTTGTACCAGTCAGGATATTTAATGTCCATCACTATTCAGAAATAACAATTTGGAATTTAAGGTATTTTGTGACTGCAATCAGGATTAACTTGGACAGTACATCAAATCCTACTTAAAGTTTACTTGTGGGAGTTTGCTCAAAAAGTAGCAAGATACATATGTTGGTTACCTTCCAAAGATAGGTTGTGTGTACTTCTGCCTTGTGAGGAGATACTCCACAATCATGGTGAACACAACAGTTGTACGCCTCAATGTGGTGTACATTGGTACATTAACACCTCGTACTGATTCCATAGTAACTATCTTTCATAGATATATAAGAAAAGAAAAATTGTCTCACTTAAAAGGTATAATATAGACGAAGAGAAGATAAGTGGAATAAATGGATTGGTGTCACAGTAGTTCATGCCAATATTAATCCAAAATTTCAATTGATTGGTACCGAATTGGTATCTTGGTTACATGAAAAAACACAAAGCATAAGGTGGTATGGAGAAATGAAACGTACCATGTAAAATAGGTATGAAATTGATAGAGGTAACGTGTGCAACAATGTATTAACCGGTATGAGAATTGCTGAGTCAGGTTGGTTTCGCTCAGTGGCAGAAAGTGTAATAAATTTCCATTTTTTCATCACATATAGAAGGCATGTGGAGCAAATCATCTGAAAAAGAAAAGACAACAATTCATCAGGAAGAAAAAAGAAAAGGAAGGAATGCATAATGGGTCATATAGCCCAAATTAACCCTCAATGGAATTCAGAATTCAACATCCGTGCCAGTACAACCTAATAGCAGTAAATAGACCCAGCACATTTAGCAACATTTATGAAAATTTCTCACAAAGTTTACAACTTCAAGAGGCAATAGTAGCACCTGAAGAAGAGTAATGACATTAGCACTTGGGAAATTATATGATGATAATGCAGCTTTGTTAAACATCACAAGCAGTACTGCACAGGAAAGAAAAAGAAAAAGAAAAAACAGTATAAACTTTATATAATACTGAAAATTGATCAGTTATACAAGCTTAGTCAGAACGTCATATTCGTTCGGTTATTCTGGAAATACAAAACTGCTCAACCAAATATTAATTTTGTTAGGGTTCAAACGCAATTCTCACTCAAAACAAGCAATTCAGATAGACAAAGAGACTCTTGTACCAGCGCAGCTCATGTAAGAGACTGCGGCGTAGGCCCCACGCCGCGTCATACCGGATCCTTTAAAAAGCGGAGCATCGCCGCCAGGAATTGCGCGCGGCGACGGCGGATCCGACACCGGAAGCAAACCGCTCTTTTGGTTCATTCCTCTCTCTCTCTCTCTCTCTCTCGCTCTATCGCTCTCTCGGGTTGGAGCTTGGAACTATTATTGGGTGTGGTTCGGATCGATCAACGGATAACGGAAGTGTTTTTTGGAGATGGTCTCGCCTCTCGCATGAAAGGAGTCGGAGACACGGAGAAAAGGTGGACTGCCAATTAAAAATGAGAAACCGAGGAATTGATAATTTTGAAAGATCTATTTCTCTGAGGCGGGTCGACCGGTCGAGGTATAATGATGGGATCTATGAGCTGCCACATGGGGATGGGATGTATTTATAACATTCGAGAGATATTCGGTTGTTGATCTTTTGAATCAAGTTTTGGCTGGCTACTGGCTAGTGTCCTTTGGTCTTTCCACTTCGGCGTGGTCGTTGGTGCGACCACGTGTGACCTGGTTGGCTGCTACTATGCGGAGCTATGTTGTACGAGTGCGGGTACGGGTATCGTATTCGATACGATGAGTGAGGCGATACGGTAATTTTTAAAAATCTTAGATACGGATGCGGATAAATATATATTAAATTTTAATTAAAAAAATAATTTAATACATTGAAAAATAATATATAAGTGAATATATATAATAAAAATTATTATTATACATAAGAGAGAATAAGATGCATGGGTAATATGTCTTTTGATGGTAAGTGACTTCAACCTTACGACAACGTGAGGAAGCAACAATTAATAAATGCACTCTCAATATCACGTGAAGTATCGCACGCGAATCGTTTCGGATACAGGTTGCGGTAAGGCATTTGAAGTATCCGAGTAACATAGATGCGGAGCGATATGTCATATGTGATCATTTTTCTTTTCTGATTTTATATCTATCTATATATATATATAATATGGTAAAATTATAGGAAAATATTATATCTTAATTATTTTTTATTTGAATCCGTTCAAATTTGCTCGTTATTGTATTTTCTAATTCTTGAATCACTTGCTATTAATTATATTTTGCGTTCAATGCTCGATAAAATTCTCTTATATTCAAAAGTGGGACTACACCGCTTATACAAGCACGGTGAAACTTGTGCTTGTGACTCATATTTCGAATTTTGAAGTGCAAAAGATTGACTCAAACCTCATACTAAAATCTACTTAGAGACTAAAACTTTTATTTTTACATTTTTTTACTATTTTATCGGATGAGTTAAAAATTTATTAATTTGAGTATGTAAATATTTAGATCAATTAATTTTTCATTCATTTGATAAAATAATAAATAAAATAGGAAAAAAAAATGAAAATTTTGATCTCTACGTAGATTTTAGTAAAAAATATTTTAAATGGCTCGAATCAAGCACTTACATTTTGAAATTCGAAATATGCAAGCACAGTAGAAATTTTACTTGTGTAAGCACCGTAGTTTCACTCTAAATTCTATAAGCCTAGTAAATAATAGCAATTGATAGTAACAAACATATTTGAACCTACCTATTTTATAACGGTGAAATTGTCGACAATAATAAATTTTGTAATTCTTAATTTCAAATAAAATTACAAAGCTTTTCAAATATTGGTTTGCAGTAGAATGATTCTGCAGCTTATGAAAATTTTAAATTGATTTTGCATATTAATAGTGCAACCAAATCAATTTAGATCCATAGAATTTTCGAATATTTTGCTACCCGGAGCGAAATGAGAGAGGCGATTTGAGAGCGATTCCTCCGGTGAGGGAGGTCATCACCGACGAATCTGTCAAAGGGCTGGCGCCAAAGTGTCGGAGATCAGTAGGTGATTCATTGAGCTGTCGTCGGGTGGATCCTGAGTTTCAGATCTGATTGAGTTGGTGGTTATTTGTGCCTTGCTCACGATAAAAGCGAGGCATCGACGGAGCTTACAAAACTCTGAGATTGGTGATGGTATGAGGGGGAGACTTTGTCAATGGCTGGATGAGATCGTCTCGACCTCAAACGCTGAGATGGTAGCAGATAGGAGCTGACTAGAGAGATCGAAATCAGTGAGTTTGCTATCGGTAAAAAGCTGCGTGAAGGGTGTTTGAGAGTAGTATGCAAACAACAGAGACGATGGTAGATCCGAGCTCCTATTGTGAGGCACCTCATTGAAGATGCTGGTACCGATCTGATGAGGGTGGTATAGATTCTGAATTGCTGCTAGGGACTGGTACAGTGATTTACATACCAGAATGCTGCATTGCAATCAGTATTCTGAGATACCAGAGGATAAATGGCAATGAGTACCAGCATAAGAAATTTGATACCAGCTGGTACGGATGCAGTGGGTACGTGTGAAGGGGTACCAACGGGTATGGGCAGAGGGACTGTGATCAATACATTAGGGTCAGGGGATTAGGATTAGATTTGTTTGTTTCTGAGATTAGATTTACAATTAGTGTTGTGATTGAGATCTCTTGATTAGAATAGAATAGGATTCTAGATGGTGTGCACGAGAAGATGATTCGTGTATTTGTGTATTTTTAGTTTTTTGTAACTTTTTTTCTATGAAAATGAAAGTGGTGGGCGCTCCCTGTTTATTTTAAAAAAAAATAGATCCACAGTTGAATAAGCACTTCTTTATTCAACAATGAGAAACAAAAGAATGAAAGACCCGTAGACTCGTTTGAACTTTGAATTTGATTCAATTTGATTCCTATAAAGTTCAGTTTATTAGAACTTGACTATATATATGATGTTCGGACTAGAACTAGAGTTGTGTGGGTCGTAGATCTGTCTATCAAATAATATTTATAGTTCCTAATCCCAATTTAGCGTCGCATCAAACGACGGTCTATCGTAGATCAGGGTCGAACCACAAGGACGGTGAACAACTTTAAACCAGACTCTAATTTCAATTCTAAGACTTCTCAAACAAACAAGTAACTCTTTTTGGTGTTTTGGTATAAATTGGGGGGGGTTTGCAGTTGAGTTGGGTGACAAACAATCAATTATAAGTAAATAGCAAGTAAA
Source organism: Eleocharis quinqueflora (assembly GCA_964058865.1). Lineage (NCBI taxonomy): Eukaryota > Viridiplantae > Streptophyta > Magnoliopsida > Poales > Cyperaceae > Eleocharis > Eleocharis quinqueflora. The sequence goes on from CAXKVX010001399.1 coordinate 101,592, forward strand.
CAAAGCAAATAAATAATAACAAACAAGTAAACAACTCAAATAATCAATAATATAAAGGTTCCTAGGGTTTAGGACTTGAATTGACTTCAGGATTGGGTTCCTGCGGGTCTGTAAGAGGTTCCTGCGGGGCTGTAAGACCTCTTACAGGGCCGCAGGTAAGGTCTGCAGGGGGGGCAGGACCCTCTGCTGTGCTCTGTTATGTGTTGTGATTGGTGGTTTGACACACAAGACTAACTCAAACTCCCTCAACTCTCGTTTGTTGGTTGTTTAACAGATCAAGCAAGTCAAATACACCATTAAGTCTCTCTCGAGTACTTAAAATCAATTGAACGCGTTCTAAGGTTAGTTCACCCTCTCGGGTTGAACACGAGATTCCCTCTCGGGCTGTCTCGGACTCAAATAAATCAACCTAAACAATTCCAATATTCAAATGATGGTTACTTAATATTAAAACCCACACTAGGTTTGGCCTTCACCTACGGGTAATCAAGCAACAAGCAAGTAAACAGAGGAAAAGACAAGTATCAAGCAGTTCAATATGAAAATCACCACAAATAACTAAGTTAAAACATCAATCCATCCATGCAATCATTATCCTACCCTAAGAACTAGATAACTACTCACGACTCATGTTCATACAACAAAATAAGAGATAAAACAGAGAGTTCATGAGTAAAGATACAAATAAAACCCTTAAAACTAGAACTCCACTGCGAGGTATGCTTCCCGGCCTTGAATCTCTCCTTAGGCGTGAAGAAACCTCCTCAAATGATGCCCTACAGCCTTCTCAGGTCTGTTGGCTTCAAGACGGCGTCCAAAGAGTCGAAAGTGGAACCCTAAGACCTCTGGAATAACTTCCTTTTATAGGGTCTGAGGCGGTTCTGAGGCTGGGACCTTCCATATCTGTCCCTGCGGGGCCGCAGGTGGCATGAACGGGCCGCAGGGAACATCTCTGGCCCAGCAAACATCTCCCAAGGTGGCAGGCAAGTCTCCAGGTCGCAGGCCATGTCTACAGGGCCGTAGGGACCTTCAACGGGGGCGTAGGGAGCACTTCTGGCCTAGTTAACCTCTTCCAATATGGCATACAAGTCTCCAGGCCGCAGGACATGTCTACAGGACCGCAGGGGACACTTCTGGGCCGCAGGGATTTCATCTGGCTCAGCAAACATCTTCTAAATTGGCCTGCAGGTGTCCAGGCCGCAGGGATCATCAACTGGGTCGCAGGGCATGCCAACTGGGCCGCTGGGATCACCTCTGGGACGCAGGAAAGCTGTTTCTGGCCTGAATCAAGTGCTATCTTGCTCTAAGTCTCTGTGCATGCATGAAAGGGTCTATTAATGCTTAATTATGCCCAGAGAACTCAGCTACACATGTCGTTCATCTCCCAAAGCACTTTGCCTCCTTCGGTAATTGTTGTTTTACTTGGCCAACTATCCAAACCAAGGGACGACTGTTTGGGAACACCTAGGACAGTCCCGTAACCATGTTCATCAGTTGTTTTGCCGGGTTAGATGAACTAAACCCTGGTTGCGACCTTTCCGGTCCTTCGCAACTAGCCATATGTGGAATCTACCTACTCTTGATGATTGGAAGTGATAAGTGGATGTGTACTTGTCTTTGTGGACTCTCACAAGTCACTCCTCTAGGCACTTTGAGTGCTTTGGTAGACTCACTTAGCTCTCAAGATCACTCTCAATTGGTGTTTGGTGTGTGTAAGGTAAGTTTCACCATTTTCATTGTTTTGACGCAAGCGCCAGGCACAACGAGTAGTCCTTTGTTCTAATCCCTCCAAGATCACACGAGGTGAACTCATCTTAGGGCATGCGGTGCTTTTTTCTTGGATATAACACCAAACACTAAGGGTTTAGCAACTAAGGCAGGGTTCCCTTGTGACCCAATGGATCCTGTAAGGGACAGGAGCCGAACCCCGTCCATTCTAATTATTCCCGGTCGGAATGGACGACACCGGGGCCGCGTCTTATGACACACACGGCTATGCCTTTCTGTGGAACTTAGATATATCATTTAAGGTGGGTGAAAATGTGTATCAGTGCACATATATGTGGAATCTCACATCTCTCCAATGATTTGTGCCTTAGGCATTTAGTGGATCTCACATTTCACTCATTGTTCCACTCAATTGGTGTGTGTTGGTAAGTTTCACCAAGGTAAGGTTTCCCCATTCAGATAAGGTTAGACAACACATACCAGAAAAGGCATAAAAGTGCACCAAACGTCAAGGAAATGAACCTGCAAGTCGAGATATAGGTACAACACGACAATTGCAACAATATGCCCCTTTATTGTAGTTATTTGGACCAATAAGGCTCAAGTTTATACCAAAAGACCCGGTTTTACCCTAAAGAATATATGTGTGAAATACACACATCAATATATATACGAAATGATATAGCTTTAGAATATACAACCTAGTTTTCAATTAAAATGCGAAAGCAGTATACCGGTAAAATTATGAACTAGTAGTTCTTATCAATTCAATTCACAAGAAATAACAATATAAGAATGTATAAGAAAGTAAGTTAGAAAGAGTTGACATAAGATGTAACGTGGTTCGGCAAAATTCTAGTCTACGGGTCTCTAGTCAGGAGCGGATTCAGGATTTTCGTCAGGGGGCAAGATTTATATTTTTTTATAGGGAGGCAAAATAACGCAAATTTTTAAATATACATGATTATTTTACAAAAAATTGACAAATCGTATAAATACACAGAGATTTTTTGCAAAAAAAATTTCCAGAGGGCAACTCACACTGGATCCGCCAATGTCTCTAGTACCACCTTTGGGTCGAATAACACTATACCAAGGTGTTTTCACACAACTATAACAAGCCAAATCTTTTGCAATACTTCGTCACAACCTATGCAAGAGTCTACAAATGATCCTTCACAAATCTAAACAAAAACAAGATCACAACAGATCAGACAATAAAAGGTAAAGAGAATTAGATGATTCCTGATATCTCCAAGCTCTAATCAATCTCTTGGCAAATTGATCTCTTAGGTTGCTGAAGAAGAATGCTCTATATGCTCTCATACTGCTTGTGGGTGGTGTGGGATACATTCCTCGAATGCTTCACCTTTTTTTTCCAAAAGTTCGGATCTTGCTTCATAGAGAAATCAAGACAAGGCAGTTTTAGCTTCCAACACTCGTCACGACGTCTTTGGAACCCATCATGACGGGTGGTAACTCGTCACGATGCCTTCTGAAGTCATAACCGCAACATGTGGCTTGGTAAGGTTGATGCTTGTGTTTATGGTATAGTGGTTACGCAAATTTTAAACCTTGTAATACCATATTGGGTTGCAAGTATACAACATGTTGATTGTGGTATTTAAGGTATCGTTTTTCCACATGGACAATTCGACCTTCTAATTTAATCCTAGACATTTATGTTGGAATTGAGACGTCAAATTCAATAAATAAAGTTTGGACTACATGTGATGTGATTAATATATTAAATATTGTCATTAATATTACGAGGAGTGATATATGATATGCCATAAATGTGATTAATTAAGGCAATGACATAATATGTATTTTTCTAAGATTTTGAATACGAATACATAAGTGGATTAATTATAATTGTTGATGGACCAGTTATGATTTATTTAACTGATGCTAGTGTTAATGTAAGTTAGAAATATTATTTGAGCTAATTCAATTAAATTGGATCAAGAGCCCAAACAAAACAGGACAATCAGCAAGTGTCTTGCGGCCGCAAAGAGCCTTTTTGTGGCTACAAAAGATTAAGATAGATTTGGCAAGAAATATGCAAAACTTCAGTCCAAGTTACTTGCAACCGCAAAGAGCTCTTTTGCGGCCGTAAGAGACTAGGCAAATTTCTTGCCTGTTTTGGGCCCAAGTCACTGATGACCGAAAAGAGCCCTTTTTCAGTCGCAACAAACTAGACAAAAAGGCATAATTTTCTGTCATATTTTGCTCTTTCTAACTGTGCTTCAAATAACACCAAAATTTATGTACGTTGCCATTATTGTTCCCCATTTTTTTTCAAATTAGATATGTATCTTATTTAACAAATGAATGCCAAATTCTTCCAAGTTAGTAACATCTATTTGCACCTTATCAGTTCCATTTTGCAGTCTAGTCCAAAAGTTTACTATGCTCACAATATACAAAAAGATGATTTAATGTTTCCTTACAAGTACAAAACAGACAGGTCTGGTCCCCGGTCCAGACTCTATAAGTTTTACTATGTATTTTTCATATCGCATGTATATAAATAATATAAAATATGATAAAATTAAATTATGTATATATTTTATATATTATAATATATGTATATTTTTTCATATCACAAATAATTTAAATTAGAAAATTGAAGAGTCAGTGCATATATAGAAAATCAATAAAATCTTAGAAAATTTTCAATTAGTAAATTTTCAATTCGAGCCGAAGCACGAAAAAGTAGTTCTAATATTTACAATATTTGAAGGCCCGCGTTCAGAAAAATGCATTCATTGAACATACAAACTTCTTCGACCTGACATTAATGATAATAGTGACATTAGTGGTAGTAGTTATTGAGTGAAGTGGTTATACTAATAATTTCAAGTGCTACTAATTACATATTGAATGTGGTAATTTTTATTGAACAATTAAGTCCTAATATCAATAATTCAAAGTGATAGTAGTTGAACAATGAAGTAGTAATAATAATACTTCAAAGTTTATAATTGAATTTTGAAGAAATAATATCAATTACACAAAGTGATAATAGGTCAACAATGAAGTAGTAATACCAATAATTCAAAGTTATAATTGAATATTTAAGTACCAAAAGCAATATTTCAAAGTGACAATATTTGAATAGTGTAGCAATATGAATAATATAATACGAAGTGATTAATATGTCAACAATGAAATAGTAGTTCAAAGTAATTATAATTGATCAGTTATGTACTAATCACAATAATACAAATTGGTAATAGTTGGACAATGAAGTAGTACCAATATCTCACAATTATAAAGTATTATCATGTTATATTACAACAACAAAAATAATAATTAACACCAGTTGAACCACATGTGATGATGAGAGTTATTATCAATGACATTCAATAAATTACATTCAATAAAAATAATTTAAATTTCAATAATATTCATCAAATATTTTGTATTTAATAGTTTAGTTTAAAACAAATATTTCTTATTTTGATTATATTTGCAAGTGAAAAATATAAATTATATCACTATTATATATATATTTTTATATATAGGAGTTCTCAAAGTCTCTAAGATCTATTACTAAATGCCTCTTAACGAGCTCACTTTTGTGCTCACGGATGATTGAATCATGACCTCACGAAAGTCATTTTAGTTAGTTACCACTAGACTACTAATAAATCATTTGCTAATATCTATGTTTGCAAAAAATAATGAAGCTTACTAGCTCGATTTTTTTTTTTTGAAATTTCTCAAAGTTCATCTTTAAATGAAGTTCTTATAAGTATGTTTTGGCATGCATTAAAAGCTATTTATTTTGACTCATCGGAGGAAAACCAAATCTACTAATACATATAGAGAAAGTTTCATGTAATTTAAAAATTATATAAATTTATAAATCGTCATTTGGTTATATTATTAATTAAAGCTTTAAATTTTTTTAAGATTTATAAAATAAAAATATCATTAACAAATTAAAATATATCCAACATCATAGTAGTCACTATTGTCAATATATCCTAACCAAAATATTTAATAGTTCAAATTTGTCATTTACAACAACAACAACAAATCTTTTGTCCCAAACAAGTTGGGTAGGCTATAAATGGTATTTTGGCTTCCACTTATGCATTGACTTTCATTTGTTTAGTTGCCAATTGATTTTTTGTTTCCACTTTTTCCTCTCTTATAATGGTATTTTGGTGCATTTTTCAATTTCTTTTTAGTTTGCTTCTCTCCAACTGTGGTTTCAAATCCGGAAAAAAGGAGAGTTGTGATAGATTTGGCGAGCCGACCTAAAAAGTTCAGCCAATTTTATGAAAATGAAATCCAAATTTGTCCTTTAACTCAAATAATTTTGTCTAACTACGAAAATATACAACAATATATATTGTATATTTTCTAAAATCCAAATAAGTTATTGTCGAATGTGGCTAATTAACTATATAAATAGTTGATTTGGTTTTCATAATTTTCATACGAATCTACTATTTTCTAAAGTATAACGCCATAGTAATTACTAATTAATTTCTGCTGAAGTGAAAGCAATATTAAGCAAGTTGTTTAATTTTGAAAAAAAAGGAAGGGCTGGACTGACACCGATTCATAACAATAATAAATCAATTTTTTTTATTCATAATAATAAATCAAATTAAATTTGATTGCTGTGTGTATACACATTCAATAATATTCTTACAAGTTACATTTTAATTATTAATCTTATTTTGGGTCTCTTAAAAAAATCGCTGTTAATATTATCAAATGAACCCCTTGAAATGATTCCTTTTTCATAGTATACCAATGTTTATAAAACTAGACCAGACGTCGATCTGGTAAGTCTTCGGATCAATGGTTCACTGGTCGAACCGTTGGATCAATCGGTTCGATTACTGATTTTTTTAAACACTTATATTAATTAGATATAACACCCATATATTAAAATAATTAAACTTATATTCTATTTAGATGAAATAAATTTCTAAAAAACATATCAAATTTATAATTCCATAAGGATGTTTATCCAACTAAAATTTAAATTGAAAATTATGCACATATGTATTGAATAATTATACGAGGCATTTTGTAATAATAACAAATTTTATAAATTATTGATGAAAATGAATTGCTTCAAAAAATATATGATTTAATATATAATAAAACATGACTTGTGCTAAAAAATATATGCAGATGATTATGTGTGGTTTATATCATATATTGTATACATAATTGATAATAATCATAATTTCTAAAAATATAAGGTCAAATGTACCAAATTTATTTAAAACGTAATAAATTAAATGCAAGTCCCCAATTCCCAAGATCTCATAGAAAAAGCCCTCTCAATCAAACTTAAGCCGATCCGATCCATCTATTTTTTAACGCTCAAGACGTGAAATCCAAACCGATCTGAACCGTCCATTTTTTTCTTGAATGATCAAGATGTGAATAATAGAGCTCTCTTTTTGCTGAAGATAATAGCAGATTCGGACCCCAGCAGTACACGGTAATGGTCACTAAAATGATGTTTTATGCTTCAAGCAAGATGCTGACATATATTGGTACCAATGTGAGAACACTGGATCCTAAAAAAGTCGGCTCTTTTCTTTTAATTCAAGGTAAAGAGAACAATCATGTGGTTTCTTTTACAATTATATTTACCTTTGAATGATGCAAAATGTCTATACATTTCCAAAAGAATATATATATATATATATAGAGAGAGAGAGAGGAGGCTACGAAAAAGGAGACTAATGGATCCCCCTCTATATATATATATAGAATTAGACTAAAATACTTTATAAAGCACCAATAGTCATATACTTTAGACTCATATCTCGAGATACAAAATGCAAACGGCCGATCAAGACTGTTGAAAATGTTCTTCATACTAACATCAATTTAGAGACGAAATTTTACATTTTTTGCAACTTTTTTACTATTTTATCGGATGAGTGCAAAGTTGGTTAAATTGGAGGTCTGTAAATCGTTAGATTAATGAATTTTCCACCTATCCGATAAAATAGTAAAAGGTTCCAAAAAAATGTAAATTTTGATCTCCAAATAGATGTTAGTATGGAGAATATTTTCAACGGTCTTGATCGGTCGCTTGCAATTTGTATCTTGAGATACAATCCTAAAGTATATATAAAACATGTACAAAATATGACAGCATCCGTCACATAATTATACTGGAGAACGACATCTTTCTAACACTGTTTTTCTTTTAACAAAAGAGCACCCCATAAATCACATGAATATATTCGGAAAGTGATCCTATCATATTTGAATATACTATAACAAAATCAACACCAACAAATGTTACAAATCATTGTTAAGTCCATACAATATTTTATGTTTGGCTTGTTATGTTCCATAGAACATTGCCAGTAGCATAGCTTTTTGGTTTGCACAACATATATACAAATATATGACACATATTCTCATGTGGTTATACATGTATATTGGCTTGCTTGCTTTACATATGCGAAGTACCGAGTTTACTTTGCCAGGAACACGCCGGGATCTCTCAATATCCAAAAGGTAAAGGGAATTATTCTCATCCTGAAAACTGATAAACACTCATTCCATCCAATGAACATATTCCTCTTAGAGACTACTTATCTAAAAAGCCACTGAGTTTTAGAATTTGCTGAGTTGAAATTCCTAGCAAGTCAGGCATCCTAAAATAATCTCAAAGATTAGATATTTCTTACATATACCCGAAATTTATAAGACTCTTCTTCGGCTCCTTGTGTACTCTTTTCTTATTTTCCAAAGCTGTTCTACAACTTCCTTCATGGCCGGCCGATCTGCTCTTGTGGGGGCCGCACATAGGAAAGCCAAAGACAGATATTTGTTTAGAACCCCCTCATCTATCTCTTCTTGCAACATTGGGTCCTTGATTTCTGTGACTTCTCCCTTGTTGTAGTTGTCAAATGCCTATGATAGAGGAATTAATAATATCTTATTATAATTTGCTACCATTACTAAACATTGCCCCTGCAGTGTATGACATTCGTGTGCTTCATTTGTTCATGAATTCATAATGCAGGTGGTTAGTTATTGTGTATGTGTTCGTGTTGGTGTTAATTAGAGGAAGGTAAAACTTGCAATTTAATGTAATCATGTGAGTTTTATAAACACAAAATTCTTACCCATCTAATAGTGATTCTTTCCCTAACATTCCGGTTAACCTCTACAGGTCTGCGCGCTGACAAAATCTCCAAGAGAAGAATTCCAAATGAAAACACGTCACTCTTCACAGTGAGTTGGTTGGACTTCAGGTACTCTGGGTCTAGGTAACCAGCTGTTCCTTTGACGTCTGTCTCAATCTGTGATTGGTCGGGTTCGGTGGGCCCAGTCCTGGCAAACCCAAAATCAGCCACCTTGCCCCGGAAGCTCTCTGTAAGGAGAATGTTGGACGACTTTACGTCTCGGTGTATTATCGGTTTTTCTGAAATTTAATGAAACCAAAATTCAGATATATTTTAGAATAACAATATTGATAAAAATAACAACATATTTGGGACAGTTTCACATTCTGGTGTTTTATCATATTTTTATGAGATTCACAATTTCACATCAATAAAAAATTTGTTAAGAAATGAAATAATGAGACCCAATTAATTGCAATGATATTGCATAACTGGGTGGGTTTAAGCACACATATATAATAAAGATGAATGACAGTAGAAAACATTACTCCGGACACGCGCTTGCAAATATTATAAATAAATTAGGCTAGAAGTAGAAATGCTTGCCAGCATATAGATGGAGATAAGTCAAACCATGTGCCACATCAATTGCTATTTCCAACCTCTGAGCAAAGTTAAGTGTTTTCCCTCTCATTCCTACAACAAATTAAGTAAAGTATCACTGGCAGTTCAAGTTAAAAAATAAATCATAACAGTCAAGTTCTTCATCAACTCACATCCAGCTCATATCATCCGATCATTACAATAAATTAATGGATTCATTCAGCAAGTTATGCGCATTGGTTTCCCAAAAGTTAAATATGTCAAACTAGCATAATTATCTTGAAGCCCAACACAAACAGGACAGGAGAAGTCTTCCAAATCTAATTACTCATAGATGTATTAACAAAGGAAATATAGTGTTCAGTTACATACCATCTAGATGCTCTCTCAATGTTCCATTTGGGACATACTCAGTAATAATGATACGCTCATTTCCCTGCTCGACGTAGCCCAATAGCTGCACCAGATTCTTGTGCTCGATCTTTGTGAGAAGTGCCGCCTCATTTCTGAACTCCGCACTTAAAGATGCAAAATGTTGCTACAAAAGGCATATATAAATAAACATTTGAAAGTGAAAACAATTCGCAATGGCATATCCTATTTCAAAAAGAGGAAGTACTTCGTAGTACCTTTTTTGCCCTTTTGATGGCAATAAACCGTCCATCAGCCAATTCACCTTTAAAAACTGTACCAAAGTAGCCTTCACCGATTTTATATGTACTCGAAAATTTGTGGGTCATTCTGGCAATTTGGCTCAAACTCAGATGGACAGGCTCCATTCTGCTCGAATGTGAGGAAAGAGAAAATCTAGAGGGGCTTGGTGGTACCCTAAGGGAGCCACCAGGTGTACCGCCAGGAGAAAATCCATTGCTTGAACTATTAACCGAATTAGAGCTCACTACAGAAGATTAAAAATAAGGAGTTAAATTAAATATATTGGCAAGTATAACTCCGACTGTGTTGTTTTCAACATAGCCGGTCCCAAGCCCGGAAAAAGGAGGGTTGTGATAGGCTTGGTGAGCCAAAGTGAAATCCTAGGTATTCCTATGGAGGTGAAACACAAGATGATAGGTTTCATTTCTAGCCTACCCAAACTTGTTTGGGACTAAAGGCAATGATATGTAGGTATGGGAAAGATGCAATTCATGTATAATTGCCAAAATGCCAGCTCAAATTAAGTAGGCTAGGGTTTGTTGAAATTGGCATTTCATTCATGTCAATCATAGTCTTGAGTAAGTGAGGTGAGTCGCTGTGGTTTGAAATCAGGTATGACTGTGGTTTGAGATGAGTCACTGTGAGTGTTGGAATGGGCACTCCATTTTTGTCAATTTCAGCTAAGACCAATTTTCCCATTGAGACGTGTTATAGGTTTTAGGTCCTGATTGGTTTCTAATCCGTTCAGTCATTCAAGAGTGGCATTTCAGTCATTTGACGTTCTTGTGTCAACAAAATTGATTTATTTTTGCAGTTCGGTTTTGTTTAGATCAAATGAGGCAATGAGTTGGATTGACAGGTTTGTGTGTCCTGTCAAGGAGCTTGGTTACTCATTATCAGTAAGTTTTGTTTCAGGCCAAGTGGATTTCAGGTTGCTTAGTTTAATAGGTTATTGACTTCCGGTCAAGTTAGGTTCCCCATAACTAAGGTTTCATGCTCTACATAAACATGAACACTGGTTGGCATCCTGCATTAGAATTTTGATATGTACCACACTTTATGATAATACTATTATCACACTAAAATATTTATCAACTAAACCAGTGCATATGAATGAGGTGCAGAGTAATACAATACAACTTTTGTAGACATTTTTTTAGCATGAATCTTTATTCTTTCATGAAATTTCTAACCGATTCATTTCTACAACTTGGCAAATTCACCACAAGAATGTTGTACTTCTCCTGTTGGTAAAATATTATGGATACAGTTTTCAACCACATTGTGTCACACAATCTGGTACAGAATTCTTATCCACGAACCACGATATTGAAATATGAACTTACACTTGTTCATGTCTTGAGACAAAACAGCAACCTCACTAACATCCTTCTTCTTGCTGTAAAAGCAAGGGCAGATAAAGCTGAAGCAAATATAACACATCCCTGGTAGAATACCTAGCATTACATTGTCAAATGATTTCAAATATCACCAATCTAATCACCTAATTTGACCATAAAATGGACGAGTAAATAATTTGAAATAGAAGCCTTCTTGCTGCAAAAGGAAAAAGAGAGAAAAAAATGTCACAAATAGTCCTGGATAGTAGGTGGTTTCCTCTTCTTATGAGCTTCAGGAAAACTATGAAGTAATTACAAACTAATCATTCTCATACACCAGGCACTGCTAAATTCTGGTATGAAGTTGGTACATACACAGCTGCTCTAATTGACTGGAATGTCCCAAAAATTATATTGAGTGTGAAATAAGCAGATTATATTGTCACTTTTGCTTTTATTTAGCGAAGAAGATGCTGCTAAGCAATTAGGAAACTGGTACTTAAATCAGCAATTAATAGACTTTGGAAAGCACTAGACAATAATGCAACTTCCTGCAATTCTCTCTAAAATTTCATGGAGGTGATGAACCTTATGTAATTGGAATTAATGGTTGGATCCATAAATAGCTGTAGAGGTAAAGCTGAATTTAATTCAATGATCGATCAGTAAAACAGAACTAGTAAATTCAAGCATCTAACACCACAATCCAACGCTTACTCAATCTTGCAAATTTCTAAAAAGGAAGAATTTGTTACCTTTATTGTATTTTATTTTTACAAGGTAGAAGTAGCAGTCGACCACTCTCTCTCTCCCTCTTAACTCTTGTAAGTCTTATCTGTAGTAGGGCTGATACAATTCACCAAAATTTACCCCAGAAGTGGATTTGAGTAGCAAAATTGAGAGAAAAATCATGTGATCCCAAATAAAAGTGGAACTCCATACAGGACTTGCAGCTTTACTACTAGAAGCAAAAGAGATTTGAGCTTAGAAGAACAAGATATCCGAATAGGACAAAAAAGGGAAGTGGGTCTCTGTTGTGGCATTTTTTTTTGGAAGAATTTCATATAAAGACCTCTAAAACTTCAATATTATATATTTAGTCACTGAAATCTCATAATTACATATTTATCCACTTAAAACACAAAATGTTTCATATAAAGACCTCTAAAACTTCAATATTACATATTTAGCCACTGAAATCTCCTAAATACAAACTCGACCCGGCCTGAACCCTAAGGCCGCGACCCAAATGCCCGACCCGAGGCAAACCCGTGCAGACCCGTAAAAAAAGCGAGGGTCTAAGACGGATAGCGACCATACTTCTTGGAAAAAAAACTTGTGTTAAAATTGACCCGCAAACCCGTCGGCTCGGCCAACCCGTCCAAACTCGGCCCTGCAAACCCGTCGGCCCGGCCAACCCGTCGACTCGGGCGAGTTAGGCCCGACACGTTTTCAATTTCATACCTCTATTAGTGTTTTAGAGTGTCCGCACGAGTTTTAACACAGTTTTTTCCAAAAAGGATGGTCACTATCCGTCTTCGACTCTAGAGTTTTTTGGACGAGTTCGCACGAGTTTGCCTCCGGTCGGACCGGGTCAAACACATACGAATTTTGTCAAATATCTAAATAGAGGAGAGGAGAAGCAGTGTGAAATAAAGAAGCTAACGATTATACCCTTCTTCCCAAACCTGGTCCGACAAACTTGTGGCCCGGCCAACCCGTTGACTCGGGCGAATTTGACCCGATCGGACCTGGCATTTGTAATTATGAAATTATGAAATTTGAGTGGATAAATATGAAATATTGAACTTTTAGAAGCCTTTATATGAAATATTTTGTGTTTTAAATGGCTAAATATGTAATTATGAGATTTTTAGTGGCTAAATATGTAATATTGAAGTTTTAGAGGCCTTTATATGAAATTTCGCCTTTTTTTTTGGGACAAGGTATAGTTATTTTGGGTGTCTGCAAGTGCGATTAGAGAGAGAGAAGAGAGAGTGAAAGAAACTATTTTTTATTTCTAAAAAAGTAACAAGTAAACAACGATGTGTCTATTTTTTAACAAGACGTTCAGAAGTATTCATGCGTTCAGATTTGTAGTGAAGTTGAAACTGTGAAGGCAGAGTTTAATGCTGCATTTGAATATAGTGTTCACTTCTAAACTCAGATTTTGAATTCAATGGGGTAATAATATAATCTGCTAATTTTCAGAACACTTCCTAAACTAACAATTCTAAACTCATGCTTTCGCCTACTCAAGATCTCAGTTTATTTTCGAAACAGTTTATTTGTATAGCCATTACATTATCAAAGCTCTAACTAACAATTGTAATTCAATTAACGATTCTTCGTGCAACATGTTGAAATAAAAATGAGGCGGAAGCATGAACTTGTTTTTCATCTCCAGCGTCGTCTTCTTTCTTGCAATCTTGAGTAGGCAAAGAAGTCCTTGCGATCGCATGTGTCTCGAACAGGTTCTTACCCACTTGAGTCCTTCCAGCGTTGTCACTTAATGGAGGAGTGCATCAATAGCTATGCACAACACATGTGCCCTAAACAACAATGTTTCAACTACCCGTAATGCTTGGAGACCTGGTTCTATTTATAGAGGTGTTAGTGTATCTTGGAAAGATGTCAAATTATTTATCAAATATTCATAAAATATTTGAAATTATATTCTCTCCAATTCTTTTTGAAATTCTAATATTTACATATGTAAAGATTTCCACGAATTTGGTATGAAAACTTAGAATATCCAATCAAAAAGATAACGATAAATCTAGGCAGCCAAAACTTGTCTTGAAGCAGGTCTCTTGCGGTCGCAATGAATCTCATTGTGGTCGCAATTGACGTGGAAATTTCAGACTTGGAAAGTTCCTGTCAGGTCTCTTGTGGCTGCAATGGAATTCCTTGCGGCCGCAATCAATCTTCTAAAAATCAGCAGATTTGTTGCCAAATATCTCCTACTACATTGCAGCCGCAAATGATCTTATTGTGGTCGCAATAGACTTACGTTTATGCTGTTTTGCTTGGGCTTTGATCCAATTTGAGTTAGGTTTAGCTCAAACAATATTTATGACTTTACACTAACACTAATATATAGCTTAATTGATCATAATCAGTCCATTAACAATTATAATCAATTTACTTTAATTTTATATGCATTCGTGCCCAAAATCTTTAGTGAAATACGTATAATGTCACGAATATTGAATTAATCACATTGACTATATTTCCACATATTACTCCTCTTAATATTAGTGATAGTAAATGACATGTAGTAATCATATAATACGTAGTCAAAACTTTAATTTATTGAAATTGACGTCTCAATTCCAACAAAAATTACTAATTAAGACATAAGTTGAAGATAGAGCCAAATTTGAGAGGCGCATTCATCTGACTGCAAATCGGACTCGACGCGATGGAAGTAGACTCGGATATTTACAGCTCGATGGCTTGCGACGATAAAAAATACTAATTACTACCCCGATGAGCATAACCGAAGTTGCTATAAAATATTATTTATGATTAGCATTTTTTCTATTTTTGTAGCAATTTCATCTAAGCTCGTCGGGACTATAATCAACTTTTTTTAACATCGTAAGCCATAGAGCTTTAGATATCCGAGTCTACTTCTATCACGTTGAGTCTGATTTGCGGTCGGAGGAATGTGCATCTCAAATTTGACACCATCTTCAACTTGTGTTTTAATTAGTATTTTTTTCACGAGTTTGCATCAGATTCAATTTTGAATCGCTCATTTCTCCGATCGCAAATTAGACTCGACGTGGTGAAAGTAGATTGGATATCTACAACTAGATGGCTTGCGATGTTAAAAAACTAATTACCAATATTATCTCTATATACCCCCTCAAGCCAATGGTTAAGAGACACATTGAGCTTGTTCATGGCAGATTGTCAGTGGGAGGATTTACTGGCTTGATTGTAGGTGGTTGGTTCGATGTCCGTATGTGCATGATGAGCTATGAAATCAGAGAAATCTCTTGTTTTTCTAGTGTTGTCTTTAGTCCTCGTGATCATATGGGAATTCAAATTCATGGCAATTTTTCCAACCATATTTATGCAAATTCTGATGCTGACTGGACAGTTCTGGTAGTTCTGGTATTTACAAAAAAAATGAATTTTTTTATTCCTCATAAATTAAAAAAAGTTGATTAGTGGCAAATTCAGAAGAATAAGATATTTTTAGGTGATATTTTAGCAATAAGAGATTTTTGAATGACAAAAACACAAATTTTTTATTTTAGATAACAAAAACACAATTTCCCAAAAAAAAACGACCCGCGAAATCCCTTCTCACCTTCTGGGAGTTCTGGCCCGCCACCCATGGATCGCCCCTCCGTGGTAGAATCCTGTCCATCAAAGGAGAATTGTATCCAACGGTTACAATCTACTTCCCACGGATCGCAGTTACCTACTTCCCTCCTTATAAAACCAAATCACCGATCAATTTCAAATTCACACGAACTCAGTACAAGTCTCTGTCGAATCTCTCTCTCTTCCAAATCGAAATTCGAAAATTGAAAAATCTGAAACAATCTCAAAACCCCAATAGCCTGAAATGGACGCCGCCGGGGCTAAGGGTAAGAAGGGAGCCGCCGGGAGGAAAGGTGGGCCGAGGAAGAAGTCTGTCACCCGTTCCGTTAGAGCTGGTCTGCAGTTCCCTGTTGGCCGTATTGGTCGGTACCTGAAGAAAGGCCGGTACGCTCAGCGTGTTGGTACTGGTGCTCCGGTGTACCTGGCCGCTGTTCTGGAGTACCTTGCTGCTGAGGTAGTAATAACCAGCACACTTTTTTTCCTTCCTCTTTTCTTGTCGTTATTGCTGGTTTAATACGGATCTTTTGACTGACAGTTACTAATTGTTCTCTCTTTGTTTTTGAATTTTGATCGTAAAGGTGCTGGAGTTGGCTGGGAATGCAGCCAGGGATAACAAGAAGAACCGTATTGTTCCTCGCCATGTGTTGCTGGCAATAAGGAATGATGAGGAGCTGGGGAAATTGCTTGGCGGTGTCACCATTGCGGCTGGTGGGGTGTTGCCTAACATCAACCCGGTCTTGCTGCCTAAGAAAACCAAGACTGACTCTCAGGAGACCCCTAAATCTCCTTCCAAGAAGGCTGCGAAGTCTCCAAAGAAGGCTTGAGACTGATATTTGTTTTAGTTGGTGGATGAATAGGTGTTTTGTAATTAAGTTTGTAGTGGTTTGCTTTTATTTGCAATAGTCATAGATTTATGATGTAGCTTTCAATGGAGAATTGAATGTGACTATTCATCAATTTCTTTGGGTACTTTATTTGATGGCGAGTTTAAATTGATTATAATCTATTTGTGTTGTTGTTGCATTATAAACAAACCCAAAACAATTATTATACCATACTTTAATTGCTGCCTGCCACCACTTAATATTTGACAATTTCAAAAGCTACAGCTTTTATTGTTCTTGTAAATTGTTTCCATTGTGATATTAGTGCTCACTGGTTCCGTATTTGCTAGAGGTTCTTCATCCTAACTTACATCATTCTTTGACATGAATCATTAAATTTCACTGTTTGTAATGGCTACTTGTTAGCAATCCGTAGTCTATTATCCTTAATTTTTTTAATAGTCCTGTTTGGAAGATTGGGAGCGAGATTAGCAAATTTCTTAATTGGGCCAAATTGTTTTGTTTATTTTTGCTAAATTGATTTTTTTGAGGGTCTTCATGGATATTTTCTGAGGACTGTTGCAGAAGTGAACTTGACCAACAGATCAGATCAAGTACTCTTAGAGGTGGCAATTGGGTGGGTCGGGCGGGTTTGGGTTGGATCGGGTCGGGTCGTCCGGGGCCGATAACTTTCGGGTCACGGGTCGGGTCGGGTGATGTCGGGTCGGGTCTTGGGTTGTCTGGTGCCGACAACTTTCGGGTCACGGGTCAGGTCGAGTGAGATCGGGTCGGGCCAAGGGTTGTCCAGTGCCAACAACTTTCGGGTCACGGGTCGGGCCACGGGTCGTCTAGTGTCGACAACTTTTGGGTCACGAGTCGGGTCGGGCGAGATCGGGTCGGGTTGGGCATGATTGGGTCGGGCCTCGGATTTACGAGTGTCGACAACTTTCAGGCCTCGGGTCGGGTCGGACCTCGAGTCGACGAATGTCGACAATTTTAGAATCACGGGTTCGATCGGGCGACGTCATTTCGGGCCTCAAGTCGACGAGTGCCGACACCCTTGGAGTCATGGGTCGAATCGGGCGACATCAGTTTATTATTATTATTATTTTATTTATTATTTATTATTTATTATTATTGTTATTATTATTTATTATCATTATAATATTTTAACATTACTATTATTTTATTATTATTTATGATAATAATTATTATTATATTATTATTATTATTATTTATGATAATAATAATAATTATTATTATTTATGATAATAATAATAATTATTATTATTGTTTTTATTAGGATTATAATATTTTAATCATGATTAGATCTGAACGCTTGATCGCCGATTATATAATTTAAGAGGGCTTTTGTATTATATAATCTGATCCGTTCAAATCTAATCGAACGATCAAGATTGGTGGATGCACATGTGTCATTTCAGATTGGGTTACGGGTCATCTCATGTTGGGTCGCGGCGGTTTCGGGTCTACATGTGTCGCTTCGGATCGGGTCACGGGTCAAAGCAGGTCGGGTATCAGGCCCACGGGTGTCACTTATGATCGGGTCACGGGTCGAAGCAGGTCGGGTATCGGGTCCACTGGTGTCGCTTCTGATCGGGTCACGGGTCGAAGCAGGTCGGGTCGGGTCGGGTCTCGAGTCTCTATGTGTCGATTCAGATCGGGTTACGGGTCATCTCAGGTCGGGTCGGGTCGGGTTACGAGTCAACCTTTGTTGCGTAAGATCGGATTACGGGTCGTGTCAGGTCGGATCGGGTCAGGTCTGGTCGAGTTCAGATTAGTTTGACTTTCTAACAAATTGAGTCAGGTCGGGCTTGGATCAAGTCGGGACGGACGGGTTTCTCGGGTCGGGTCGGGTTCTGCCACCTCTAATGTACTCTGGCATATCTTGATGTGAGTTTAGATTGAGTTGGTATTGTTAGTGCCTTTTGACAAATCCAAAACGTTGCAATATTTCTATTGTCTTATTGTGATTTCAGTTTTCCACTTTTCACTGTTATCTCTATTAAGTTGCGTCATGCGGCCATGCCTGAGTTTGATCACTCGCGTTGCAATGGCTAATTTTACAAGTCTAGCTATTCTTTTTCTTGCTTGTACAATATGGCAGGTGCGGAGTTCTTTTTTATTTCAGATGTAATATAAATTTGTAGTGTAATTTTTTTCTTGTATTTCATCTTTCAATATGAATATGATCCGTCATACAAAGACACGAAATGAACAAACATTGGAGATTTAAGTTTAAATTTTGCAATAAAGTTCTACCAGAGTAGGTACTATAGTAGTTTTGGTAGATGTTCAATATTGCAAAATGATCTACTAATGGAGTAGGTACTACTGTTAAAAAACTACCAGAGTAGGTACTACTGTTAAAAATGAACATCCCACTCAAACACAATAAAGTTCTACTTAATGGATCATTTTGATTCTCCTAATTAATATGTTCAAGAAAAAAATTACTGTTAAAAAAGAAAAATAAATAATTGTGTTTGAGTGGGATTTTAAGTTAAGTAGAAAAACTACTAGTAAAAAGAGTATATATCAAATAATGGTTATACTAATCAAACCAAAAGCACGTCCAATGAATTAAATCAAATATGATTATATGAAGTATATCAATTGAGCAAAGTTATGGTAATATGCATATGACATCTCCTTCCGTCATATGCGGCTATGCATTTGTTCAATATATTGAGATTTAAGTTGCACAAGAAGGTTCGTCATAATTGAAAACACACAAGAAGGTTTGTGGTCAGACCTTCTCGTGCTCAATAATTGTGTTTGAGATATGGTCGTAAGCAAAAAGTTTGTACAAAAGTTTTCCTTGCATGATTATATTCAAATATAAGGAAATAAATGATGTATTAACGGACACAATAAAGCATTAAATGTTGGAGGAAATAATAGAAAGGGACATATTTGTCAATCAAATTAAAATTTTAAATCGTGTGGTGTTAGTAAAACAAAGAGTGATGTGAATAGCACCTCCCAAGTACCCTCACTCAGAGTAATTGAACAACAAGCTTACACACAAAGGGAGTTTTTTTTTCAATTAGTTCTATTATCGAACTAACAGATTCGATTTATTATTATGAAACCAAGCGAGGATAGGTGCAGCACTGCAGCGTCCGGTGGAGTCCAGTGGAGTCGACTGGGTTCTATCCCTCTTTTTCTCTAGCTTAGGTAAGGACAGTTTAAGAATTAAGAAATGTTTTAATTTTTTAATTGAGAGAAATTAGAGATAATGATATAATAATAAACATATTTCGATTTTAATGGTTTTTTGATTATTTCTTGTTTTTCGGATGATATTTTGACAATTGATCACTTATCTAGTGACATGAAAACAAATTTACCATTTCATTATGATACCAATTCTCACAAGTACAAACTGGTCGACTCTGATTAGAGGAAAATGCTTGTCAGTATTTTCTTTATTTCTTTTATTATTTCAAAACAGGGAGATCAAGAGACGAGAACAACATAACGGCCTAATTGCTTGTGATTTTGGTTTGGAAAATAAAATATCTCTATGTATAGAAACTTGGCTCCTCCCGCCGCTTCTTCGGCTTCAGTCGCGACTCTGCATCGTCAATTCCTAAACCCTAATCAGCTCAGCAGGAACGAATTCAGAATTCTGTTAGGATGGGTCGGTAATCAGATTTTGATAGATTGTCGAGTACAAATTCATTAAGTAGTCGGATACAAATCCATTAAGTAATCGATAATAATTACTAATAAAAAATATATACTTAAAAAAATTAAAAACAAGTAAAAATAATAAATAGCAGATAATCAAGTCATTGAATACATTATCCTCATTTTACATATTAAAAATAAAACAAAAAACTCAAAATAATAGATAATCAAGTCGACAAAGGCAAATGTTCCTCTACGAGACTTCATATTTTGGAACCTTCGCATAACTTTTTCCTTGTCCACGCTAATAAATAGATCTCTCTCAATAAAAGTAATCAAACAGTCATTCATCCATTTATCTCTCATGCTACTTCTTAATTCAGTTTTCACTAAATTCATTGCTGAAAATACCCGCTCAACACTAGCCATAGCCACCGGCAATATCAAGCACAATTTCACTAATTTGTAAACCAATGGATAAACGTTGTGCTTAAATTAAAATCTGACATTCTTCCAAAATGATATACCTCTCAATACTCAATTATAATCTATCCTAATTACAACCTGACATTCTTCCAAAATCCAAAATCCAAATCTAATTTTAGTCTAATTTCAATTCATGCATAATACCAATTATAATCTATTCTAATCAGAAAATTAAAATTTGAAAATCATAAATAGAACTCACTGACAGAGCGGCAGTCGGCAGGGCAGTGACGTAGGCCGTAGGCGCATAGCTGCGTAGGCGTCTAGGCGAGCGGCAGTCGGCAAACAGTGAAACAGGCGGACTCACTGAGTCACTGGTACTCTGATGGCTGGTAGCGAGATAGCGATCAGCGAGTGGCACACTGGCACTGGCGACGCCGCGACTGGCACGGCGCACTAGCGACGTCGCGACGGGCGACTAGTGGCGAGGAGCCGAGGACGAGAGCGACGTCTGCCGTCTGTGACGTAGGCGACACTGCACCAGCCTGGCGAAAAAAACATGACAGACATACCCAACCCTAAACCCTAGATTTTGATTTATGTCGGCTGCTTCGTGAGAACGAGGGGAGGAGAGTGAGAATCACGCTTTTTTCCTATTTTATCGAATTAGTGCAAAGTTGGTTAAATTTGAGGTCTATAAATCGTTAGATTAATGAATTTTTCACCTATCCGATAAAATAGTAAAAAGTTTCAAAAAAAATATAAAATTTGGTCTCCAAAGAGATGTTAGTATGGAGAATATTTTTAACGATTTTGATCGGTCGCTTGCACTTTGTATCTCGAGATACAAGCCTAAAATATATTAATGTTGGTGCTTTATAAAATATTTTAGCAGAACTCTATATATATATATATATATAAACCTTTAGTTGACATACATTTCCGTTACAAACTTTTGAAGCCCTTGAGAAACTTATAAAATTATCTTAATAAAAACTAATAAAATATGTATTCGCTGGATCCTCAATAATAACGTACACGTCGTCAGGCAATTAATCCGAACGGCTTTTGACGAAAATAACTTTGGCGCTCTCAATGCCAAAAAGAATATTATATATTTATATATATACTGAAATACATTATAAAACATCAAACTTCACATATTTTAGACTCAAATTTCGAGATACAAGATGTAAATGTCTGATCTGAATTTTTGAAAATGTTATCCATACAAACATTTACTTGAACACCAATTTTTTTATTTTTTTTACTATTTCATGGAATGATTACAAAGTTCGTTAAATTGCAAGTATGTAAATTTTTAGATTAATGAATTTTTCACTTATTCGATAAAATAGTAAAAACAATATAAAATTTAGTATGCAAATAGATGTTAGTATGAAGTACATTTTTAACGGTTCGGATCGACCATTTGCACTTTATATATTGAGATATGAGTCTTATGTAAATAGAATTTGATGCTTTATATATATATATATATATATATATATAGAGAGAGAGAGAGAGAGAGAGAAATGCTATGATGCACAACGAAGCCAAGATTAGTTTTGGCATCACGTTCAAATTTTAATTTTTAAAACTTAAATGGTTGATCCAAATCGTTCAATGTGATCTTCATATTGGAATCTTACTATAAACCAATTTTTTCATTTTTTAGAATTTGTTTACTATTTTTTAGAGGGGTGCAAATTCAGCCATATTGGATGCTCCAGAAATCATTATATCAACAAATTTCATACCATTCTAAAAAATAGTAAAAAAATTCTAAAAATGAAAAAATTGGTCTCTAGTGAGATTTCATAATAACATCTGTATTGAAAGTCGGTATAAATATTGATATCTACGTATCAGCTCCCATTGTGTAAAATCAAAGGACTGAAAATGGACCAAAAAGATGAAAGAAAAATGAAAATCAATATAATAAAATCTAGGTAGTACCATTCACTTGCACATGGAAAGGGGACCCACGACAAAATATGGGCTCATCTGGCATTCTGGTACGAGCTCTAGCACGTAGGACATCAGTCGCATCGATTATCACGGCTGAGGCCTGGACTGAATAATCACCCGGTACTAGGAAATAAAACGAGAATGGATGTACTACCTCCTTCAGGGGAGGTACCTCCAGATGTATATTATTAAGAACACCTGAGAAAACAAAATGGTGTCGACTATCAATCATTTCCAGATTATGTAGGACTACATTTTGCTATCAACTATCAGGCTTCCATCTTTGGAATTTTATTTCATTTGTTTTGATAACACTACAGACAAAAAAATGCAAAAACCAACAATAACCGTGAAGGTAATATCTATATATATATGGAAAAGGGGGGAGCTTATGTGACCTAAATTTGGCCCTGCTTCTATTCAGCAATAACTTTTGAAGACACACATCAAAATACTCCACTACTACTAGTTTTAATAAAGAAAAAGGCAGTGTACATGCAATACGGAATAAAAAAAATTCATACATACCTGCCCAAAGTACTGTGGCATCATGTCCTTCGCAGCAATTTTCTCCAGCCACATCCTTGCAATTCACACTCAAACTCAATCTTATAGTCTCCTTAGTGTTGTTCCTTATCATTCCTTCCAAAGCTGTGACCTCACATGCACGTATTGGGTCCCCGCTCTTCTCCACCCGAAAACCAAATGTTAAAGGGTCGGGTAGTAATATGTCCAATACTGCTCCTTGAAGTGCTTGTTGTACAGCATCCTTTACATTCAATTCTCCATGGCTATTCCTCCCTGAATGCCATCTTACCTTTATTTTATTTATCAGTGCACTTATTGATGCATTCAATTCAGGTTTAGGGCTTATCTCATCCAACACCGGGAGATTAAAGTGTTGCAATGGGATTAAAACCCTAGCAGAGTAATCCCGATCAATGCGGGTCTTGTGATATGCAGATTCATCTGCCTCAATGGATACTGTCAAGACAAATACCACATCAGTACGATTGGAGAGCTCAAGTTCAAGGAGGCGTAGCCCCCAACTACCCTTGTAAGGGTCAATCTTGATCAGAGTCTTTGCTGGATCAGGCCCAGGCTCGGTGGTCTGCTGTTGTTCAGCAAACCGGGCAGGTATCTCCATTGAAAGGAGGCGGGCCTGCACAAAACGAAGGCCTTGCACCACACATATGTTAAGCGGAACCACCAGTCGTCGACCAGGTGGTACCGGTTCTTCAGGATTTGAATTTAATGAACCTGTATCACAAACAAATTATGAGGACAAATAAATCTCTAAACAGACAGTAGGCAATAGCTTATTAGTCAACTGATCACCACACAAGTCATTGGTATCAGTATGAAACTACTGCTCCAAAACTCAAGTTCATGCCACCAAAATAGTGAAGAATCCAAAACAGACTGAAACAGTACAATACTGCACTTGTTCTGGACAAGTTGGTCATGACTCATGAGTCACTAGCACAACCAATCTATAGCAGAATCGGAATCCTCAATCAAAGTAATTTACAACAACGAAAACAAAAATAGCAAATTATCACTAGTACTAACCAGCATAGTGAATAACCATGTAAGGGCTGCTTCCTGCCCTTGAGACCCGCCTAGCATCAGACTCAGTGTCAGCTATCCCTAACTGCCATGCTTTTAGAGTGACAGTAAAACTAATCTCCCCACCTGGTTTTAATGGAAGCATTGTCCTCAACTTCTCATTATCAACTCTAATTACAGAGTCCACGTTCTTACCAGAAACTGAAACATTCACTTCGTCAACGGGAACTGTACCAGCATTTGTCAAGTTTACCGTGATGTTCCTTATCTCTCCGTCATACAACACATTGGCACCAGCCCCACCCACCAGATTTGAAACCAATAAAGGGAGTGAGGGTACAACAGTAATATTACTAGGGAAGGTCACATTTTTGACCTTACCAGAACCACAGCTCCTAAATGGGTCCGATAAAACCAAACCCTGTGCAGATCCAAGTAACAGATTATCAACTTCTTTAAATAAATGTTCAGTTATTACACCAAAACAGTGAACTATACAACCTGTTATGTTAACAGGTTCCAGTTTAGTGGGAATGCCAGATAGTAAAACAGTTTTGGAGGTGTTAGGAGGAAGGGTTACAGTGACAGGAAAAGCGTCAAAGTTTCTCGAATGTACTGAGAGATAGATGCTCTCTACAACAAGTTCAAAAGAGCAGGGGTTTGCAAGTTCCACCAAGACTTGTACCGGTTCACCCACAATCCATGTCATGCTTTGGTCTTTTGATACATTGGGGCCTGCACTGCTACCAGATTTAGTGAATGGGGTGTAGATAAATGGACCAGTCGGAGCTGATCCAGTCCACCATTCCTTCTTAGCCGGATTTCGTTTTATTATGTCAGTTTGTGAGGGATGAAGAGGGAACGAATGAAGCCTAAAAGGGGAAAACAAAATTTTAGTGTGTACTTTTGTTATCTATGGAAAATACTGCTGTTTTTCCTGATCAAATCTTTAATCTAGCAATGAGCTCGAAGTGAACTCCAGTTACAGTTCAGATACTTTTGTAAGCCTTACCTTACTAATCTTACTTAAATCTAAACCAATTAACCATTCAATGTTTAATAATGCCTCTGTTGAATACAATCCAGCCTCAGTTTCTCAAATGTAGACTATCTAGTGCTCTATTTGTCCTTAAGTCATGAAACTAACTGCCATTTTACATTAATGAACCGTCAAATCTGCAATTAAGGCTCAAATGGTTACAATTAACAGATTGATTATCCTCCGAGTATACATTAGCTATTGACATCCAATCTTAATGTCTAACTCAATTTAAATTCAACAACAACAAAGCCTTTAATCCCAAACAAGTTAGGTAGGCTAGAATGAAACCCAATCGGAGAAATAAAAGATAATTTACTGCTATTAAAGATAACAGCCTTTACATGTACATAAATTGAAAACTGAGAAACAAAAAGCTAGTACCTAATGAAAGGGAGGCATGGATCTGCACAGCGGGTCCCGTCTGGCAGCCGGTCAGCAGCATTAGCAAGCGATCTGGCAAGGCCACTCTGGCCTGCTGGCGTGATGAGAGGGTAAAAGGACCGGAGGAGGCGGGCCCCGGCACCCCAGGCTGAAAGTGGATCCACTGCCCTGATTGACGACATCAGTATCTCCCTCAGCACAACCATCTGTATTGTGCTCCAGTGCGACTCAAATAGGGAAACTATTGATAGTGGCGGATTTGTGCTGAGCTCCTGAAAAAAAAAACTATTTTCATGAACTATAGTGTGAAATAAAGTCAAAGTGAAAGATCGTTCCCGCTTCACATTAACAACCAGAAAACTTAACAGTGCTTCTACTTTTTTTTCTTTTTTGCTTTGTCACTTTGTATCTTTATTGCTACACCCCAGGCGGCCTAGTTTCAAACCTTCCTCTATCCTGGCAGTGGATGAGTTGTCATGTTCCCAAGTTCTTTAGGATTTTTGTTACTCAAGTGTAAGACAAATGCCTCTTGTATAATTTTGAAAATTAGAGGATAAACTATAGTTTGTATGAAAAACATGTTTTCATGTTACTAGTAGCTTATAATGTTCAGGATGATCTCTCTCAAAAAAGGATTTTCAGGATAATGACCAAGAAATTATTATTTGAGGACGATATTGGAATGTTTTAAATATACTAGAGGTGGCCAACAATGAGTTTCCATATATGTATGGCTTCATCCAGGATCGTCGGACTTGATGGTTTAATACAGCAAACAGGAAAAAAAAAAGAAACAGAGAGAGAGAGAATTGGCTCAAATCAAAAGTTATTACAACAGGAAAAAAATGGTACTATATTAACTACACCTGCTCTTTCTTCCTGTTTTTGCGACTCTGGACCCGGTACACATCAGTTGTCAGAGCCAAGACCTGCAAGGCACTCATGGCAGCTGAGACACTCTCCTGCTGAGAATAGAGTTGTGCCACTTGGCGAGAGAAGAAGGCCGCCTTCCGCCTATACCCTAGAGACCCAAATAGTCTTGCTATCTCTATAAACAGAATCAATATGTCGCTGGCATCAATAAGTGATTTAGCGCCATCAGCTGCCCTCATTAATAAATCTCCAACCTCCTTGGAATGTTCCTGCCTGGTAAATGCAAACTTTTTTTTAAAATCGCCACAAATAAACTGCTGCCATTAACCTAATCATATAACCATAGATTTTCTGACTGAGTTTCCATGTGTGTGCTCTACAGTTCTTTCTGATCCAATACTAGTATGCAATGTGTCCTCTAGTTTCCACAGAACTAAAATAAGAAAAGTCAAACAATACTTACCTACAAAGGTATCTGGCAAGCTTCAATGTGGCCTCTAGCTCAAAGCTCACTGTAGAAACCCTACTACATACAATCACAAGTATTATCATAAACTGAATCCCTTGATTAATAACATGTCCAGTATGGAGAAACAAGATTCCAGACCAAGAGATTTCATTATTTACGGTGTCAGATAACATATACCAAAATATATAGGGTATTTATTTAGGGACTAGATCACCGAACTGATGATATAAGCTTGTTTTTAATGATTTTTACAGTGTCAGAGAACATATACTAGAATATATAGGGTATTTATTTGGGGACTACATCACCGTACTGATGATATAAGCTTGTTTTTAATGATTGAAGGAAACTGTGAGGCATAATGCACCACCTTTGTTCAAGAGGAAAAAAAATGAAAGAGTACAGATTGTCATGGAGACTAAACTTTTTGGCATTGTAATTACTTGTTCAGAGCAGTAAATATAGTTCAATAAAGAGGAATTTAAATAAATCGACATGCTACAGCAAGAAATAAAACAACTGTGATAGTAAATATATGTACCTCTGTGCATTATCTTGAAGGAAAGCCTTTTGATACAGCTGGATCACAGTACGGTACCGATATTTTACTTCATCTTCCATTGCTGGATCCTGTTGTCCCACTCGGTCAACCTATTTATTTTAAAATCCCTATAAGAAATCAATATAATGACTATCCAAATTGTCATTATTATTAGCAGCAAGGAAAGCACAAGGAACACTCTGTGCCATATGCTGGATATCTTATTAAAATTTATACGTTATATGCATTGCTTTATCAAGGGCAAAGTTGTCGCCTTGTAACAAGGAGGTCACGTGTTCGAGTCGTGGAAACAACCTCTTGCAGAAATGCAGGGAACGGTTGCGTACAAAGAACCCAAAGTGGTCCGACCCTTCCCCGGACCCAGTGCAAGCGGGAGCTACGTGCACAGGGCTGCCCTTTTTTTATAAGCATTGCTTTATCACCAAGAACAGATTGTATTGGCAAATTGCATGGAACTCACCCATTTGCAAATTATTACTCAGAATCTTAACAAAGAGAAATGCAATGGATGAAAGAGAGAAATAAAATTGCTCAAAACAGACCAGTTTTAGTCCTGATATGACAAATGTGAAGTTTAAGCAAAACATTAATGAAATTGCCAACCTTTACATTAATGATAAGTCCAACAAAGCAAAAAAGTTGCAAAGAAAAAAAATCTTACTAGCAATGCACAGACACTTCCTTCAAGGGCACCTGCATGCCAGAAAACATCTCCAGTTAGCCTTGCAAGTTCAATTGCTGTTGAATAGTGTGCATTTGCATCAGCTGGAGAGCCTGCCAACAAGCAGTAATCCCCTATAGTCTTTTGTGCCCGGCCAAGTCTCCTTTTTTTAGCTTTTATCACCTATATAAAATACCAAATCAGAAATCAGACAGGCCAATTGTCAACAAGTGTTTCAATTGCAAAAGCTGATCAAAAAATTAGAGGACCTGACTAATACAGTAATACTCTGTTTATTCCATCTATTTCCCAATTCTTTTTAGCGAAGTTTTTGTTCCTGTTTCTTTTTTGTTTACACAAAGCTTGCAACTTATAAATCAAACAATACCATAAGTGTAAACAAAAATGCAGATAAATCATACTTGATCAAAGACTAACAAATATAGATAAAAATAAGGAATAAGACGAAAAACACAAATCATGAAAAGACTTGAAAACCAATCATACAATTTAACAAGAATGCCACAACAGACCCTGTATCACTTCGAATCTGAAATCATGTTCTACAGTTTTGTATTATAAAAATGTAGTTAAACACCAAGGGGATGTTAACATACTAAAGTGCTTGATGAAAGGAATGCGTACTGAAGAACAGATACTACAATAACTTTTTTGTTTAATTCATCTTACATTCTTATATTATTGAATAAACTACCTATTTATCTGCTGTTCGGTACAATCACAGAATCACTAGGTAAAATTCTTTTTTTTTTGGAAAATAGACCTCTTCTGATCCAAGACTGGATTGAGAATCGAGAGGCGTCTTTAAAATGGTGCCGGTCGACTCCGCACGTAGGACCCACTTCTCAAACTCCATTAACAGAGACGTCGCAAGGTTTTGAAGCAATGTAAGCATATGAAGCTCCATGGCCTGACGATCTGCCGAAGCCAATAGTACAATATCTTCTCTTTTCTTCTCTGCCAGCTGCAAAGGAATACATTCAGAGAAGACTAAACCAGTCAGGGCCTCAATCAATAAATAAATAAATTCAGCAATTTGCCAAAAGAGAAGTTTACTTGCAATGCAATCAGCAATCAATAATTCGGATAGTAAGTTAGTAACGTATTAATTAATAATATAATATGAGCTGAGCTGACAGTGCAAACTAGTAACTCAGGAAATGAGACCTGAGCATCAGAAGGACAGAAGGCGAAGCAGCGAGTGGCGAGAGCTGATCCATACGGCCGACACGCAGTTAGAAACTGCTGGGAGACAGCGTGGAGATCCGGGGAGGAGGAGGGGAGGTGGCAGACGCCAATGACAGCGAGCACCTTGCGACAGGGCTGGAAGTCTTCCCACGGCGAGGCGGAGCAACCGCCCAAGACGAACTTGAAGGAGAGGGATCCGGTGTCCCATGGCTGTTGCGTGAAGGGAGACTTCTGTTGCTCGGTGTAGAAAGAGGCGACGGAGGCGAGGTCGACGCGCGCGTGGCGTGCGATCAGGGAAGTGTACTCGCGGAGGTGAGATGGAGGGATGGGACCCCCGATGGGAAGGATGGCGACGCGGATCTGGCGGGAAGTGTCTATGCTCACGTCCGGCTCCATTGCTGCAGTCTGCAGAGGAAAGGAAGAGAGATCTCAACAGGCTCCGACCAACTTTGGAGAGACACCACTACTTGCTTCACTTATTTCATTTGTGAAGATAAAATATAACTAAATAATTTATTTTAGAAAAAGATAAGACAAAGATATGTACAATACATTTATTACTAATTTGTTTTAATCTTATGTTAAATTGTATTCTTTTGCAAAATCTACATATATAAAGGTTTAATATCTCTCAACAGTGGCAATCGCCAGTAAACGATACAGTTCTCTTTTTCATTTTCATTTGCGTTTTTTTGTTCCGTGTGGCTTTAGCGTCTCATCGGTTGGTGGATTGTGAGGCACGTTGCTTATAGGCGGATGAGCCACGTTGCTTGTGGGCAAAATGGGCAAAATCTCACCTCTAGTGATACTAATATTATGTAGTAATATAGTAATATATATGTACAGTGGTGGTACTCCATAGTCGTTATAGCAGAATATACTAGTGGTGGTCCATAATCCTCATAAATTATAAATAGTTCTCGCAACAGTGTCATTCTCTTATACTACAATATACTGATGGTACTCCATAATCCTTATAAATTATAAATAGTTGTCGCAACAGTGTCGTTCTCTTTTTCGTTCCTTTCCATTTGCTTATGTGTTTTCCCCTCTTTTCCTTTTCTTGCATTTCTGTTTTGTAATTTCGTCTTTTGGTTCGGGGTTTATGGTTTTGCATCATGCTTGTCTTTGCGGTCTTTTATTGTTGCGGGGTGTCGGGGAGCATGTTTGTGCGAGCTGACGGGGTGTTTGGTCCTTTTCCCCTCTTTGGAAAGTTTGGTCCTATGTGCTTGCAAGCTTGCTGATGTGCTGTTTTTTTCTGGCAGGTTTCGTTTGTTACAGCCTCTGGCTCATTCTGGTGCCGTTATGTGTTGTTTCCTTGCAGTTTTTGCTGCTTTTCGTTGCTGCGAGGCTGCCTGCAGAGGGTGTTGTTGTTTGCTGCTGTAAGTTGGTATATCTTTTGTCTGTTATTTCTTCTGTGATTCATTGTATGTTTTTTTGTGCTCTTTGTTGCAGTGGTTCGTTCTTCGTTAGGTGTTGCATGCGTTTTCCTTATTCTGCATTCACGACTGAATGTGTTATGCGTCGTTAGCTTTATCTCTACGCATGCTTATTTGTGTTTATTAGAATGCGTTGTCCTATTGTGCGTTATCGTTTTCTGCTCTGTTCTCTCGTGTTTGTCCCCTTTTTGCGCTGCGTTGTATCGTCGCGTTAGTTCGTTTGTGTATCCGTTCAGATAATCTGGAACAGGAGTGCATGTCGCGCTATTTACCTCTTCTTTTGTGTGTGTGGTTTGTGTTGCTGCCATCGTTGCTGTGGTTTATATTTGCTTTTATGTGTTGCCTTTCTTCCATGATGTTATTTGTCGTCCTCCTATTTTCCGCACGACCATGCTTTTGTTTGTGCATGTCTGTCTTTGTTATGTTGGGTATTGTTTTCTGCTCTATGCTTGCCTTGATGTTTGCTGATTATTGCATGGTTTGTATTGCTGGATGTCTTCAGTTTCCTATCATTATCGACATGCTCATTGCAAGCTTAGCTTCCATTTACCTCTGTTTTGTCTTTGTTTTGCCACTTTCAGGTTGCTATTATGTCCACTGTGGTTCCCATTGTCAGTCTCACGCATAGGTCTCAGCGTGTGAAGATCTGTGCTAGGGTGCTGAAAATATGGACAGCTTTTGATGCTACGAAGGGGAAGGCATTTGGTATGAATTTCCTGCTTATCGATGACAAGGTTCGCTTCCTTCTTATTATTGACTGTTCTGTTTTTGCTTTTCTTAACTCTATTGTGTTTGTTGTTGCTCATTACAAGTGCTTCTCTATTATGAAAGGATTTCTTCTGTTTTTGTCGAAGGCAACATTTACGAATTTTCTAGATTCACGGTTCAGGCTGCCAGGCAGAATTACCGGGTGGTCAACAACGCGTACTCTCTTGCTTTGACAAGAGAAACTATTATTCTGCCTTTACCGCCGTCTTCTCTTGACATACCAGCGCATTATTTTCACCTAGCGCCTCTTGAGGATGTCAGGAAAGCAACCCCCGGGAGCACCGTTCTGATTGGTACGTTTGCTGGTTGGTTGGTTTTGCCTGCATTTTCTCTTCAGTTAAACTTTGAATCTTTCTTTTGGGTTTTGCCATCGTTTCCTGCTATTTTCTTACTCTCATTCTGCACTTTTGCCTCTCAAACTCTCGTGTGTTTCTTCTTCGAATGTATAGATGTTGTTGCTAGGATAGCAGGATTCGGGCTCATTGAAACCGTTAACAACAAAGGAGGGGGAACTGCTAGGATCAGAAATATGTATATTGCTAATGAGAGGTATGGTTTCTGCCGTTTTGCTGTCTCTTGAGTTCTCACTTGTGTCATTGTCGGTTTGCTTTCTCTGAAGTAATTGACTGCTGCTATTGTTTATGAGCTATGTTTGTGCACAATTTGTTGTAGGGATTATATAGCTGAGGTCGTGCTTTGGGAGCATTTCATCGACCAATTTGATGTATTTGCGCTTGCTGAGCAGTCGAAGGCTTTGCCTGTTGTGGTTGCCTGCAGCTCATTGCAGCTCCGAGAATTTCGAGGTTACCCGGTTTTCCTATTTGATTTCTGGCTGTGGTTGTTTCTTATATGTTTTTCCTCTTTCGACTTCCTCTGTTTTGTCTCATATTTTTTGTTCGTGACATTCTCTAATCTGTTTAGGTAAGTGTGGCCTCAAAACTTTTAGCGGGACACGCTTTTACTTCGATGCTGACATACCTGAGATCATTGCATTCCGTTCTGGGTATGCTTCTCGGAAGGCTTCAGTTTTGTAGTTGTTGGTCCTTTGTTGCCCTTTTCGTTCATTTTATGTATTTCTGAAGCCTCCCTGTTTTACGCTGATTCTTCTATTTGTTCCTCATCGGTGCTCATTTCTGCTGGTTTGCTCTGTGTTGTTGTCATCTTGGCTGTTCATGATTTCTGTCTGGGTTTGCCTTCTGTTGTTTTACATTCTGGGTTTTCGTATTGATTTATATATTGATCTTTGCTTTTCGTCTCTTTAGTATTCCGCCAACCTTTCCACCCATCTTTACTGAAGGCAATGAGGCTGTTGTCCCTGTAGCACTGACAATCAGGCCTGCTGTGAGGAAGGTTGTGTTGCGTGAGCTCTCTAAGGTTGATACAACGTTTAATATGGTGAGCTTCGCCTTCTTGTCCTCTGCTTGCCTAAAATTAGTTCTTCGCTTGGGTGATTCTGTTGATTCTGCTTTGTTGTTTGCTTAGGCCTCTTAGTCGCTGGTGGCGTTCATTCACATGTTTGCTTCTGTTTGCAGGAACGCCCTTTTCAGTGCGTTGCTGAGATTATTGGCATTAATGATCAGTTTAGGTGGTGGTATCCAAGTTGTCCGACTTGCTTCAGGAAAATTCATGATGCTGATTTCGGCCCACGCTGTGCTAATCCCAATTGTAAGAGTAAAACAAATCGTGTTGACCCCGTTCTGTGGTATGTGTGGTGTTATCTTCTTTTCCCTGTAATTTTCTTCGTATTTGTTTGTTGCTTCTTTTTCTGTTCTGATGTTTTAACTTATTGCACATGTTTCCTTTTCCTTCCGCTTCATGTTCTTTCTGGTTTTATTAATACGAGGTGTGCTTCTTTTTGCTGATAGGTACCGCTTGGCTCTTCAGGTGGCGGATGCAACTGATGACACTGAATTTGTGCTCATAGGTAAACAAGCGGAATTTGTTGTTGGCCTTACGGCGCGTGCTCTCGCTGCTGCAGATAACCCGACGCCGGATTCTGCACCGCCGCCCTTGATGCAGCTTGTCGGGAAGAGATATTTGTTCACCCTCTCTCTAAAACATATGACGGTATATGGCGGTCTGCGTTCGTATACGGTGCAGCGTGTTGACCCGATGCCGGCTGATCAGCTTCCACTGCAGATACTTGCTGCACCTGATGTGCCTGTATCTGATGATCCTGTATGTGATGATGATGCTACTGCATCGAGTGATTCTGCAAGCAACCATCAAGCTGTGGTTGCAGAGCTTCCTGCCGGTTCTGCCTCGACGCCGCCTCTATTGTCGCTTCTGAAGACCGTTGTTACCCTTAAAAAGAGTAATTTAAGCAATTCAATATACTTCTAGGGACCAACTTGCAATTTTACCAAATATATTACAAATTATGAACTAACAATTTCTAAACACAAAAATTGAAAACTTAAATAACAAGAAAGAATTTAGAGGTTGCAAACAAAGATTCGGCACGGGTGACACCAAGATTTTTAACGGAGTTCGGATATTGACGATCCTACTCTCCGGGACTCCCAACCCCCCCCCGACTTGGTAATAGGGTTGAGCCGATTTACTATCACACGAAAGTCTTTTACAATCTTGAACCTTGCACTCTTACACACAAAGGTTGAGACACAAGGCCAAAGTAAGAATAATCGAATAGATGACTTGATGATGAGAATAGAACTTTCAATCTCTCACAATGGTTATACTAACTTTAGATCAAGAGATTGAGTCAAAATAAAAATGATTGATTTAGCAAGAAGTGTGAGAGTTCTTTCAATGGGGGCTCAAAGGCTAGGTTTTGATATTGAATAGAATTGATTAACTTGGGAAAGGGAAAGAGTCTCTATTTATACCTCCTCACAATATTCTATTCAATTTTCTGGGTTAAAACGTTATACAACGTTCTGTACCGTTGTACAACGTTTTGGCAAAAATATCTCACATTCAGCTGTAATAAATATGACCGTTTTAATTTGCATTGGAGAAGTACAACGTTATACAACGTTGAGAAACGTTATATAACGATGGATAACGTTATACAACTTTACTCATCGTTATATAACGTTCTGATCGATTTTTCAAATTACAGGCATATGTCCATAGCGTTATATAACGTTACTGAACGTTATATAACGTTTCAGATCTTTTCCTTGTTATTTTGCATATTTTTGACTCAATCTCATGATTTAAAATAGACATAAGCACTTATTGTGATACCCTACTATTTAAGTAATCTTGATGTCTTGAATCTTAGGATTTCCTTGAACTTCTTTGCTTCTTGTATATTCATTTCTTTGAGTTTAAAGAAGCACCTAAACAAATACATCTCACAAGATAATTGTTAAATTCAAGTGGTTTTGCAAATCGACAAATACGAGACATTGCTAAGTATAACAGCTTCCAGATTCTGGACGAAAAACAAAGAGGTTATACCTGTTTTACCTTGTCTGCATCTTTGTTGTATGCTTCTGGCTTATGGTGCCGTTGCTCATTATTTATTGCTTCTCTGTTAGGCCTGCTTCTGGTTCTGCAACAACTGATGTTGCCATTGTTGGAGGTGCAAAGAAAAGGCTTCAGTTTGATCATCCAGTCAAGAAATAAACTGAGCGGTCAGAGCGCCCTCTTTCATGTTGTCTTGTTTACATTATGAATCCTTTTCTTCCCTGTAGTCTAATCCCTGTCAATCTTGTGTGATTTCTGCTTTCGCATGGTTCCTGTTGTTGGTATTTATCTCCTGACTTTCAGAGCCTACTCCTTTCATGCTTCTATTGTTTGCTGCTCTATTTTGTTCCTCCTTGGTTCGATTTTTTGCCTCTCTAATTTATTTGTGTTCTCGATTCGTGCTGCAGGGAGCCAGCAATTGCATCGGGGTCAGCACTGCCGGATGATGCGGTGTAGCTTATGTTCGTCACCCATTCACAAACGCATCTGCGTCTGGCTTTGCTTTGATGTGTTTCTATATTTTGTGTTAAGCTTTGCCTTTTGTCTTCCTGTGTGTTAATCTTTCGTGTGTGTATACCATCAACAAACAATGACAAGTGAGCCTTTAGTATATGCTGGTCCCTGTTGGACTTCCTTGCTTTTTTATTTGCTGCTTGTGTTCTGTTGTAAGATGTTTTGTTGTTAAAGCAATGTTGCATGCCTGAAGATACCATTTCTTTGCTTATTGTGTTTATATGCTTCCTGTTACAAATGGGGGAAACAACGGTTGCCTCTGCTGCTTTTGTTCCAGTTTATTTTGTACGATATATATATATATATATATATATCTGTCGTGTAATCCTATTGTCCCACAAAAAAATAACCAAATATGTTCTTACTCTGATACTTGCTGCATTTATGGGTTTTTTCATTTATGTAGTACAATTTCTTCCGACAACAGTTTAGTTTGTCTGCATTCAATTATGTTATCTTCCGAATGCATGATATCATTTATTGTTGTGGCTGTCATTTTTATGTCAAATTTAATCTCCAAGCAAAAGAACCTGTGAAAACAGAATAAATGTCGGTGTTGCTCTGCATTTGAGAAAATATGAAGAATGTGAAAGCGCCAGCTGCATCAACAATCTTTGTAAAATGATTCCTTTTGTTTAGATCCATTGTGCCTTTGTGGTTTTTCCTTCCAACTCCAAAAGTGTGTTATTGCACAGGAGAACCTGAACGATTTGTTGCCTTTAATGTTGGTTCAGCACAATTGCGCAGCCAGAGTGCGCAATATGTCAGAAAACTAGCAACTTCATTTCTTTCCTTCGACGGAGGATTTGCACGCTTTTGCGGTCGACAATTCAGCAGCACGAACTCGCATGCATCATTTGCCTTGCGTCATGCGCTGTACATCACGCTGCCTTGTGTCATGCATCATGCAAAATGCATCATTCGCGATGCTGCCGAACGTCTTGCGAGATGCGTCCTGCGCCAGACGATATGCATCATGCGTGATGCATCATGCGACATGCAAATACGGTATGTGTCATGCGTCATGTGTCATGCGTGATGCTGCATGTATTCATTGCTTTACTGTCGCATGATGCACGATATACCGTGCATCATGCGTCATACATCATGCATCATGCGGCATGCATCAAGCGTCATGCATGATGTGTCATTCTTCTATCGCCGTATAACTTGCGTTATGCAGCAGGAGTTGTGCATCATGCATCATACGCTATATGTCATGTGTTTTGCGTCGTGTGCCATGCATCATATATCATGCGCCAAGCGTCATTCCCCTAATGTCATGCGATTTGCGCCACATGACACACATCATGCGTAATGCATCGTGCATCGTCTGCCAGCTCTCGCAACGGTATATAAGATATAAGTTCATCTACAACAAATAATAGTTCTGTGAAAGCCACTGAAAAAGGGCCTTTAACAAACATGTATCATGAGTCATACAGTATACGACATGCGTCATATGTCTTATGTCAATATGCTTATGTAGTCTAAAATGTTCATTACAAAAAAAAAATTCCGAAATGAAGTGCGATGCATGAAGTGATAATGTATTAACAAAAATTTCAGATAGCTTCAAATATTCATTAACAAATGGAATTTTTGCTAAATGACACTATTTGTCGTACGCGATTTACAAAGCAATCAGAAATAATCTGATGCAAACTTCGCAACCAGAAAATGTATGCGTTTCCCTTTCTCAACTTTGACTAAGTACGAAGTATCATGTGTCATGTTTCTACATTTGTGCGTTCACCCAAGCTACACTGCTAAGACGCACAAGAGGCGTAAGCAATCATTACAGAGAGCTCCAACAATCTTATCAACCAATATTAAATCCTTCAAAATCCGCTCAAACCAATCCGAGATAATCTGATGCAAACTTCCCAACTATAAAATGTATGTGCTTCCCTTCTCAAATTTCCCTAAGTACCAAGTATCATACATCATGTTGCTTTCTTTATGCGTTTGCCCAAGCTAAACCGCTCAGACGCACAAGAAGCGTAGGCAATCATTAAACAGAGCTCCGCCAATCTTATCAAGCAATATTAGATTACGCAAAATTCGCTCAAAGCAATCAGAAATAATCTGATGCAAACTTCGCAACCAGAAAATGTATGTGTTTGCCGTTCTCAAATTTGGCTAAGTACCGACTATCATGTGTCATGTTGCTATGTTTGTGCGTTTCCCAAGTTTAATCGCTCAAGCACACAAGAGACGTAAGCAATCGTTACAGAGAGTTCCAACGCCTTTATCAAACGATATAAAATTCTGAAAAATCCGCTGAAAGCAATCCGAAATGATCTGATGCAAACTTCACAACAAAAAAATGTGTGTGTTTTCCTTTCTCAAATTTGGCTAAGCACCAAGTATCATGTATCATGTTGCTACATTTGTGTATTCACCCAGGCTCAACCACTAACCAAAAAATGTGTGTGCTTCCCTTGCTTGAATTTAGCTGAGTACTAGGTATTGTGTATCATGTTGCTACATTTGTGCGTTAACCCAGCTTGAAGCGCCAATCACAATACGTTGTATATTGTTGTTGTTATTATTATTTTATATCATGTATTGCACCTATATATATGTCTAGATATGTATATATATGTATGATGTATGCATTGTCATATCCTTACACATGCATCAGCACACAAAACAGACGACCGAACTGTTCCCATGATAATGATAATGCACTGTATTGCACCTTTATGTATTGCATCTCTATATATGTATATATACATGCATGGACGCAAAAAATGGAGAATCAAACTGTTGCCATAGCTATTTATAAGGACTATGCATTACTATGTTATATAATATGTAATATATAATACAATATAAGCAATGGGGCTCGCTGGAACTCAGATTTTCCCCATAAGTAATGTGGCTCGCATGATAAAGAGCTACATGCTAAACCCATGTCGGACAGAAAAACTGGAAAGCAAAATGGAAAAGGCAACAGCTATGTTTACTGCCAATTCACACTGTACAGAAATATTACACCTTTATGTATGTCTGATGTGTCTTCAATTGTTTGCATTACCAACAACGTGCGCTGCCTCTCTTGTGTTAACTTCTCCGCTGAACCTATGTTCTATGCTTGTCTTTTGTTTCCCTCAAAGTTTAATGGTGCTTCGTTCAGTAATGTACAATATATTACCCCAAATTTCCTCAATGCTATCTTTCCCCGTACGTCACTGTATGATTCATGCAGTACCAACGCAACCACAATTCTGACTATTACACATGAAATTTCAATTTTCATCCCTCTGCTCATGCAGCAAGGACTTGCTGGGTGATCCATTACTTCATGTATCTAACCTTACATACTTGCAGCTATCTTTGGCGGATGGCGCGAAAAAGGAAATTTGTTGCTGTCACTAATCTGTACCGCAGTGCTTGCTATTCGGGTCATTCTTTTCGTTGCTACCTTTCCTGCTTTGCTACGGTTTCGCCCATACAAACCGTTCATGTTTTCATCGGTCTACCATGCTGGCAGCTGTTCCTATTGTTATTTGCTGCCCATTTTACCTGCGCTGCTTCGTTTTGGCATGACCGCTTTTGGATCCATATACTTTTATGATGATCCCTTTTGGACGCTCATTTATCTTCTCTTCTGTCGGCAAATATCCACTTTTTTGCTTACACTACACTTCGGTTCTTCTTTGTGCTGAATTATTCTGTTTTTACGTTGTTTTCTGTTCTTATTTCTTGTAGGAAGCAGTTCTTCCAGTTCGAACGATCATTATTCTTCAGAAAACATTTCGCCTTGTGAATCTTCAGATACAACCTTTGATCCTGCTAGCAGTTCATCTCTCTATTCTTCTTCATCTGGTGCACCAGACCACTCACTTGATTCCTCTAATACAGTCCAACCATCTTACACTGCCTTTTCTTCCAGTTCTACTGATCGTACATCAGCTTGTCAGTGCATTCTGTTTCTTTCTCTTTCTTTGTATTATCTGCATGCATCTATGTTTCATGTTCTCTTTCAGTCATTACGGTTCTGATACAACCTAAATTTCCTTTTATAGTGCAAGCATGCCCTACCGCAGATTCATCAGGTCCTTCATCTCTCTTACCTCCTCACACCAATATCGGACAAAACTCAGCTTCCCGTCCCACCAAGCACAGTATGTTCATGTTAATTACGGTTCATTTGCCATTATGCACCCTTCTGTTTTCCTTTATGTGTTTGCCTGTTTCATTACCGATAAATTATTGTTTGCCCTGTTTTCCATGGCATCAGGTCATGTTGCGGCTCTTGATTTCGGGATTGCTGACCATAACTGTTGCTTTTGTGGTGCTCTTTTCTGGTACCAGG
The DNA here is from genome assembly GCA_964058865.1 of Eleocharis quinqueflora. Classification (NCBI taxonomy): domain Eukaryota; kingdom Viridiplantae; phylum Streptophyta; class Magnoliopsida; order Poales; family Cyperaceae; genus Eleocharis; species Eleocharis quinqueflora. Next base: position 141,514 of record CAXKVX010001399.1, read on the forward strand.
AGCGCTGCAGATCTTCCTCCAGGATTGGATCTCCTAGGTACAATCTCTGTTGTCGCGAGGGCAGGGTTGCATTGCCTCCTCTGGATAATCCGCCTGCTTTGCTATCTACACTATTGCAACCTGCCAATGGCCCTGACTGTGTTCATTTTAGGGATCATATCCGCAAGTACAACTTAATGTATGCGCTTACGTCAATGGGAGTTAAAATTGATGATCGTGTCAATGATGGTCGCGGCCCCTATGTTTTCAAGATATCAGGACAAGCATGTCACCGAATGGGCTCGGTATTGCCACCTGCCGGACAACCTCCCAAATTTGCTCAGCTCTATGTTTACGATACGGAAAACGAAATTTCTAATAGGATGGCACACTTTCCTTCTGGATCTGTTGCAGATCAGCCAAGGCCGCACATTGTAGCCGCTCTCAAAGACATGTTGGATGAATGCAATCCAATTGTTCAGAGTTTTCGTACGGTCACGGAACGCATCAACGATGTTGATGGTGCTAATTTTTGCATACGAATATGTGCTCAACGTGGTGCACGTGCGCGCCAATATTCTTCGCCCACATCTTCTGAGGTTGTCGGTTTGCTGGTTGGTGACTTCAATCATCAAGAACAGCACCGCGATATCATAGTTTAGGATCGGGCAGGTCAGCTCCAGCGAATCAACTCCACACATCCGTCCTACATGGCGCTTCAGTATCCTCTCATGTTTCCGTATGGTGAAGACAGTTTTTCCCTCGATATGCTTTACAATGTGGCTGCACCGGGGGCTGCAAATGTCAAGAGAGATCATGTTACAATGGCTGAATTTTACTGTTATAGATTGCATCTTCGAAATGGTCAGTCACAACATATGTTTCAATGCGGCCGACTTTTCCAACAGGTTTGTGTTGACATGTTTGCATGTATTGATCAAGCAAGAGTTCATTACCTACATGAAAATCAGGCTTCTCTTAGATCTGATACTCTCGCGAACTTGAGGCTAGCTGCACTAGAAGGTGACATGTATGGTAGCCAGATTGGCCAAGCAACTATCTTGCCAGCAACTCATACAGGCAGTCCTAGGTATCTTTTCCAGAATTACCAAGATGCCATTGCTGTGTGCAGCCACCTCGGCCCACCGCACATGTTCATCACATTCACCTGTAATCCTTTATGGCCAGAAATCACACGCATGCTACTACCGGGACAGGCGCCCAACGACAGACCAGATTTGGTTTGCAGGGTATTCAAGATGAAATTAGACGAACTGGTGCGTGATCTCAAGGATAAAAAGCACTTCGGCCCTATCTCAGGATGTGAGTGCATTCTTGTCCTTCCATTAAGTTTACCTTTTTCATCTATATGTACCACCACTATTACACTGGTGACATAAAACTGCATTACTGTTCCACAAAAAACATTTGAAAATAGCAGTCTGACACATACGTAGGATTAACCCAGACCTGGTCAAACTTATCTATATTCGTAAAATTGGATTATTCTACCTACAACCTTCTATACACACAGACACACGCACGCAGGAAGGAAAAAACGGGAGACGCCGAAAACTTAACAATCTGGTGCATAAATACAAGCAAACCACACCTGATGATATTGTCTGAAAACGAAATTTGCCTTGACCTAACCATCACCTGATCCAAACTCAACGTCGCTCTTTACTCTACGTTATCTGTAAAATTACTCTTACCGGTTTGTTGTTCTTATGCAATGATTTACACTGTAGAGTTTCAGAAAAGAGGCCTACCTCATGTTCACATTATTGTCTGGCTATCCAATCGACGCCGCCTCAGCACTGCAGCAGACATTAATGCATTTATTTCTGCAGAACTTCCTGATCCATCGATTGACCCAGATGGTTACCGTACAGTTTGTCAGTTTATGCTTCATGGTCCGTGCGGCCAATCAATGCCGAAGGCACCATGCATGGAAGCCAGTAGATGCAGTAAAAATTTCCCAAAAGATTTTCGCGATGCAACAATACTCAGCACTGATGGCTTCATTTTGTACCGAAGGCGCAATAGTAATATAATTGCTATGAAGAATGGAATCACACTTGACAATAGAAGTGTTGTACCCTACAATATTTGCTTGCTGCTAAAATACCAAGCTCACATCAACGTTGAGAGATGCAAAACTGCTTTGGTTGTCAAATATCTTTTCAAATATATTTGCAAGGGTAATGATCGAGCATATGTTGCTGTCCAAACAGCGGGTGATCCTACGTCCTCACAAAATGAAACCCCCCAGAATGGACGTAATGAGATTGCAGAATACCTAGATTGTAGATACCTGGCCCCACCAGAATCTGTTTGGAGGATTTTTCAGTATGACATACACCATAGTTGGCCAAGTATAGAAAGACTTCCTATTCATCTCCCACTAGAAAACAACATCATCTTTCGCGAGTCACAGAGCGTAACCGGCCTTGCTACCAACTCCAACTTGGAACGCACAAAGCTCACAGCTTGGTTTGAGCTTAACCAATCAACCAACGAAGCAAGGCAGTATGCTTATTCAGAGATACCAAGACATTTCACTTGGAATAAATCTTACAAAAAATGGACTATCAGAAAAAAAAAGGATATCATTTGGGCCGCATATATTACGTACACCCAAATTCAACAGAGTTGTACTATTTAAGGATGTTGCTCAATTCTGTCAAAGGAGCACAGTCATTTGAGCAGGTGCGCACTGTTAATGAACAAGTTTATGCGACTTTCAAAGAGGCTTGCTATGCAGCAGGACTCCTAGGAGATGATAATGAGGCAATATACACATTACAGGAAGCTGCTTCCACAGCATCAGCTCCTCAGCTCAGAAAAATGTTCGTCACTATGCTCTTGCACTCTCAGATCAGCAACCCAACTTTGGTGTGGAATGCGTGTTGGAATTACCTCGCTGATGACATTGTGCACTCCCTTCGAAGAGAGCTTCACCTTCCCGACCAAACAATTCAAGACTATCTGTTATTTCGAATTGATGACTTACTGGTGCTCAAAGGGTACACATTGCAATCGGTGGGTCTGCCAATGCCAACTCAAGAACGACCACCACAAATGGGAAATCAACTTATCTCACAGCAACTATCCTTTAATACTGTTCAGTTGCGCCGCGAAGCGCCGCTCATTGTATCAAGTTTGAATTCAGAACAACTGTCAATTTATAATGTCATCATGCAGTCCATTACCAGCAATGAAGGCAAACTATTTTTTGTTTACGATCATGGAGGCACAGGGAAGACATACCTTTGGCAAGCAATCACAGCAACATTACGAGCTGAGGGCAAAATTGTCCTCACAGTTGCTTCCTCCGGATTAGCGTCTCTCCTCATGCAGGGAGGAACAACGGCCTATTCCAGATTTCAAATCCCGATTGATCTCACTGCAGAAACAACGCGTGGCATCAAAAAGGGTACGCAACTCGCTGAACTTATAATAGCAGCATCACTTATAATCTGGGATGAGGCACCGATGGATGAGGCACCGATGAGTAACAAGATATGTTTTGAAGCCCTTAACCGTACAATGCGTGATTTGATATGTGCATATACACCTCAAGGACAGCCGTGTACATTTGGCGGAAAGACGGTCGTTTTAGGAGGCGACTTTAGGCAAACATTGCCCGTTGTCCCTGGCGGCAGCAGATATGAAACAATATCAGCCTCGATAATAACCTCCGCATTATGGGACCATTCTATCTTGCTCAATTTATCAATAAACATGCGGTTACAGCGTTCCCACATGAGTCCAGACCAACAACGCCAAACTGCAGACTTCGCAAGATGGATATTGTGTGTAGGAGATGGCACATTACCAACAAGGCAACTATCTGACAGCACAGAACCTGATTGGGTGCAGATACCGTCTGACCTGCTGGTTAATCCAGGCTCCGATGAACAACAGGCCATAATAGATGTTGTTTACCCAAATTTGCACTCTAATTTCTGCAATATTGATTACCTGCAAGAACGGGCCATAGTAACTCCAAAAAACAATGTTGTTGACGAACTAAACCAGATTGTGCTTGCCATGCTTCCCACCAACGAACGATAATTCTTTAGCGTTGATTCTGTTGACAAATCAGAAAATGTTCTGCAAGAACTGGAAGATGCATACCCAATCGATTATCTAAATACGATCAATTCAGGAGGATTGCCATCTCACCGCTTGGCTCTCAAAATAGGTGCTCCTGTCATGCTGCTGCGGAACATAGATCAGCCAAACGGCCTTTGCAACGGAACAAGGCTTATCATCAGACAACTTGGTCTCAGGCATATTCAGGCAGAAGTTATCACCAGTGCAGCAAGTGGGAATATGGTTCACGTTCCTCGAATAACTTTCATACATAAAGATAACACCCTACCATTCAAACTGCGAAGGAAACAGTTCCCATTACGCCTTTCTTACGCTATGACTATCAACAAAAGCCAAGGCCAGTCACTGCATGTTATTGGAGTTTATCTTCGCGAGCCTGTTTTTGCACACAGCCAACTATATGTTGCTGTATCCAGGGCGACTTCACGTGCAGGATTGAAGATTCTCATTTCCACCGATACTGCCGAACACAATGACAGCACCAGAAATGTTGTGTCCAAAGAAATTTTCTCATCGCTGAGTAAGTAATGTACTCCTGCTCATTGCTCAACTCATTCTGTGAACCCACTTCCTCTTGACAATCCTGCATTGTTTTCCTTGCTCAAATTAATTACTGAATTGTACTCTACTCCATGCCCTCACAACACACCCTATCTGCACAGTGCTCTCATATGTCCTCATCCTCTCTTTTCTTCACGTTGTAAACTGATTTCGTTCATATGCAGCAGGTACGCCCACCGCTACTGCACAAAATACTTCTGGGCAGTGACCCCATTGCTTCCAAGCACCTACTCATTGCACAGTGGATAATTGAATATATTCGTCGCCTTTTGGTTGCCCTCTGTCGCATTTATTATCGTCTTTATTTCTATTTGCATGGCCGCAAACATGCACCTTAGTTACCATTCATTCTGCACTCTTGCATGCTGCACATTCTTTATCACAGCGTCTTTGCCATGCTCTCTACGTCCTGCCCTTTTTTTAACACCATTTCTGCTTCATTGTTCATGTTCCTTATCTCATTAGCTTCTTCATGCGTTCTTCATTTCGGTTACATAACACAACCATTCCTTACATCCTTATTTGTTGATTGTTAAAACCAACCTCAAAATACCAAAAAAAAAAATCGGCCAATTTTTTAACAAAAAGGTTATTGAAGCTCTCTATAACAATTGCTTACACCTCTTGTGCATCTTAGCAGTCTAGCCTGGGTGAACGAACAAACATAGCAACATCACACATCGTGCTTGGTACTTAACCAAATTTGCAAAACAGAAACACACACATTTTTGGCTTGCAAAGCTTCAATCAGATTATTTCAAATTGCTTTGAGCGATTTTTTCGGAATCTGATATCACTTCATCAAGTTGTTCAAGCTCTCTCTAGCGATTGCTTACGCCTCTTGTGCGCCTTAGCAGTTTAACCTGGGGGAACACATAAACATAACAACATGACACACGATACTTGCTACTTAGCCAAATTTGAGAAAAGGGCACACACACATTTTCTGGTTGCGAAGTTTGAATCAGATTATTTTGGATTTCTTTGAACGAATTTTGCAGAATTTAATATCGCTTGATAAGGTTGTTAGCACTCTATCTAACGATCGCTTAAGCTTCTTGTGCGTCTTAGCGGTTCAGCCTACATAAACACACAAACGTAGCAACATGACACATGCTACTTGGTACTTAGCCAAATTTGACAAAGGGAAACAAGCACATTTTCTGGTTGTGAAATTTGAATCACATTATTTCGAATTGCTTTGAGCGGATTTTCCGGAATTTCATATCGCTTGATAAGGTTGTTGGAGCTCTCTCTAACGATTGCTTACGCCTCTTGTGTGCCTTACTGGTTTAACCTGGGTAAACGCACAAACATAGCAACATGACACATAATACTTGGTACTTAGCCAAATTTGAGAAAGGATAACACACCTTTTTTTGTTGCGAAGTTTGCATCAGATTATTTCGGATTGCTTTCAATATTTTAGACTACACAAGCCTAATAACACAACACACATAACGCATCATGCACGACGCATGCTGTATGACCCATGACACATGTCATATGACGCCTGGCACATGACATATGATGCATGACGCATGACGCGCCTCGCATGACATTAGGGCAATGACGCATGACGCATAACACATGACGCATGCCGCATGATACATGGCGCATGACGCACAACACATGATACACCTTGCGTCATGCGACAATGAAGCAATGAACACATGTCACATCACGCATGACGCATGACACATAATGCATATCGCATGACACATAGCACATGTCGCATCACGCATGACGCATCTCGCATGACGCTTCACAGCACGCCAGCACAGCACATTCCGCATTTCGCACGATGCACGACGACGGCATGACGCATGGCGTATGATGCAAGACAAATGACCCATGCCAGTTCGCACATGACGCATAACGCATGACACAGAACACATGACGCATGGCGTATGCATCACGCATGACGCATGGCATATGCATGACGCATGACGCATGCCGCACGACGCATCACGCACGACGCATGCTGCACGACGCATTACGCAAGACACATAGCGATTGACGCACGCTGCATGGTTGCACAATCTTCTATTTTTCCATATACTCATGTCTTCCCAGCCGCCGCTTCTCATACCTTCTCGGTTTTTCCTGCCATCATTCTTTTAGTTTTCTTATATTAATTAAACAGTTCCTTATGATTTCATTATTATAATACCGAAGTTTAGAGCTTAACTTTTTCGCGCGGAGCGCGAACGCTTATGCCTAGTTTAAAATAAAATTTTAATCTGATTTGTTGAATAATAGTGTAAACTAAAGAAACATTTTCATTAGTACTGTCTACTTTCGAATTGAATATATATATATATATATATATATATATATATTTTAATATTGTTAAACTACTCAAAACAAAGCTATGATATTTCTGTCACTATAAATAAAAGCTCCACCTCTGATTATATATATAGATGATTTTGTTTCGATATTTAAACCTTAAATTTTGGTTATTTGAATTTTTAAAATAAAAAATTGTCCTGAAAAGCAAAATTAAAGAATTCCAAAATTTTAAATTAAAATTGCATACTTTAAAAATCCAAATTTTTGGACAATGCTACCACATGCTTTGGAACTTTTTTTGGATATATTCGACATTGATAATGAAAATGTTGGAGTGTGTGGGTGCTCTTTAGATTCAATTGGAGGCTTGGAGCACCCATCCACCCCAACATTTTCATTATCACTGTCGAATATATCCAAAAAAAGTTTCCTCATAACGAATTGATAATTTCCTCAAACGAAAATACATATTTTTTTCTCTAAATTTAAGATAAAATACACTTATGAAATTAACTTATGAAATTTCAATTTGATTTATTTGCATTATCTTTTTTTCATTCTTTTTAAGTACAATATGCATTATGTTGCATATTTTATTTGTATTATTTTAATGATGTTATTATTATTCATTTATCTACTCATTTTCATATGGATTTTTTTACCTGGATTTATTCGTATTATTCACTTACATATGAATATTTTATTCGAATTTATTTAAAATCTCGAATCTGGCAATGAGTTTAGTTGTATCGTGCCGTTTTAAAATTTATAGGTTTTACATAAAGTCTAGTAAGAGGCAATACTTTGATCAGGACGTGCGAGAGCAAATGCAATTCGTCAGATGTAATTGGAATAAGGAGTGCTGGCTTGGCAGATTTGAGAAGATAAAGTAGAACTGTGAGACAGAGACCCAGAGAAGAGAGCGAATTGGAAAGAAAGAATCGAGAGAAAGGAGAAACAAGAAATGATAAATTACTTTTGTCGAGTAGCGGAGGGGCGCGTAAGGGAGTCGGAGAGAGGGAACACATAATTACTCATTTTTTATTCGTAACAATTAGATAATCAGTCGTTAAATTAACTTAGTATGAATATATATTAACTTAAAGTAATAAATGATCGAAATATCATCAGACATATATAATTTAACACAACATTTTTTGTATTTTTTTAAGAGAAAAAAATAACCAAACTAAGACTTTTATTGTAGAAAAGATTAGATAAACAAATATACAACATACTTGTTACTAATTAGCTGTTATAAGAACTAGTATTAGCTTAGTGCTTAAATATGTGTGTCAGATACGCATGTTCGAAATTCAGTGTACACGAAAATATTACGAAAATTTTAGGTGGCAAAGAACCTCATCCTTTTCTAAAAAACTAATTAGTTGTTATGTTGTACTTCATACAATAATTTATTTTTACAAACATTTAGTTTTAAAATAATTAAAGGGCTGATTGCTGAAATTCCACTTAAAAGATGTATTATTAGTAAGTTGGTTAGAGGTGCTTTTATATGGACTGTTTGGTTAGAGATGCTTCACTAATAAGAAATCTAGAATTATTAGAAGTATTAGTTACACAAATTATTAACATTCTAGCCTACTCGTGTCAGCATAATAATGATTCATCTTGTTTTAAATTTAATTTAATTATATTTCACAATGTTCAAGATCTCCGAAGACATATTTTAGACACAAGAAATCAGATGGTGGCAATAAATCAAGGGAGTCTATTGGAGGCTTTGACTCACATGACTATACTGGTAGAGCCTTTGTCTGGAGCAGATATGAGAATTGAAGTTTTTTATGTTGGAAGACTTTATCTTTACATTTATATTATACTTTTGTGATAAATTTGTTATTGATATCTTGATGATGGTGGTTATTTTCTATTACTTGTTGTATTTTTCTTATTAGAGATGAACATTTAGACGGATGTAGTAGGATATATTTTAGATTCTGGATGTAATAGTTTAGGATTAAATAAAACTTTAAAATAATTATTATGCATCAGATATATTGATTTTTAGGTTCCATGTGTTAAAGACTTGTTTCAATGAAACATATGAGGGTTTCTCCCCACTTCTTAGTAAAAAAAATGCTGATTTTATTGATTGGATTTTAATGTAAAACTATTGGTTTTCAGTTAAGATTTTTTCTTGCTTCGAAATTGAAAAAAAATATAATTTTAATATGAATGAGGCTACGGTTCACAAAACACTAAGTAAGCGGTATTTCTCATTCATATTTTTAATTTTAAAGTTCAAATGACGAATCTAGTGATAGGATAACTAAATTTCACAAAACACTAAGGGTGCGTTTGGATCATGTCATGATTAGTGCAAAAATAGTGCTATCTAGATTAGTGGTTGAAATAGTGGTTACTTTTTGCTATCTAGGTTAGTGCAAAAATAGTGCTAATTTTGTTCTATCTAGGTTAGTGAAATGTTGTTTGGATTGCACATTTGGAGTAGTGATAGTGAGTTAGTAAAATAATAAATTATTTTAGTTTTTTTAACGATAATAATAATAATAAAATAATAAAATATTGATATCAATTTATAATATAATAATAATACAATAATAATAAATGATAATAGTAATAAAATAATAATAATAAAATAATGACAATAAAAATAATTATAATAATACTAATAAAATAATAATGACAATAATAATAATAATAAGAAAATAATGATAATTACAATAACAATAATAAGAATAATAATAATGACAATTATAATAATAATAATGACAATTATAACAATATTCATCCACGGATCCACGGATCCACGGGTACGACGGGGCGGGTATGCACGGATCCGAACCCAAAACCCCCAACCCGACCCGTGATAAACCCGGGCAGGTAGGGTCCGGGCGGGTCCGGGCGGGTCGGGCACGGATCCGGGCGGGTCAGGTCGGATCCGTCCAAATTTTTGAATTTTTTGAATTTTTTTCGAAATTTTTTTATTTTTTTGAATTTTTTTTGAATTTTTGAATTTAAAACTGCACAATATTTTAATATATATATATATATATTTTTCAAATTTTTCTGATTTTTTTTGAATTTTTTGTATTTTTTTGTATTTTTTTGAATTTTTGCACGGATCTACGGGTCGGGTCCATGGGTCCACGGGTCGGGCACGGGCGGGTCTTCGGACGGGTCGGGCACGGGTTTGGAGGATTTGGGGCCAACCCGACCCGTGATAGATCCGTGGATCCGGGATCCACGGATCCGGGATCCACGGATCCGGGCGGATACGGGTCGGGCACGGGCGGGTCCACGGGCGGGTAGACCCGCCCGGATTTTTTTAAAACTCTAGAGCTGCATTCATCTTTTAATAAGAAAATTTAAAGCTCCACAAAAAAAGGGAGTAGCACTGCCGTTCTTCATGATATTATTATTATTATTATATCATAGACAAAGTCAAGATTTCATGATAAGAGAGAGTGAGAGACTGACATAAAATTATTATTATAATCATTTATTTCAATTAAATTAGTTAAAACGTATAACTGGTTATTTTTTTTTTATCAAAATTAAGTTTGTATCATACTTAAGATTACTAATTTGATAGGTAATTGTCTAATTGATATCAAGTAATCATCTTAATAAATATATCAAATTTCCTCTTTCCAAATAAACCCTCAAGTACATATACTTGTTAAACAATCAGCAACGCAATGCAAATTAATCGCTACAAAAGTAAATAAAATTAAGGGAAATTTAGTTTTTTTTTTACCATAAAACCCGTAGGCATTCATTGAAAATAACAAACAGTCATTACATAATATAACAGAAAAATCTTACAAGAAAGAACTGAATGTATTCGACCTAAAGATTTGTCTACTAGCTATGAATTCATTGCTGTTGTGGAACACAGACCCTGTTACCCTGTCTCCCATGTTATGTGATGGTTGTAACATTTCTAGCAAAGTTGTCTTCATGTTTCCATGCTGGTGGCATTTGTTGTTGCAGTACTATTCTTGCTTGCCATCTTGTTTCCTCAACTGTCTCTGTTCTTGCCCGATTTGCCAGTACGTGGGCTTCCATTACTGCGTGTCTGTCCACATGGTGTACCGGAATTGGGATCAGCCTGTGTGCAATGATGTGCAACACTGCTGCAACGGTTTCTCCTGCTCTCCAAGATGGTATGTCCATGATGTCCCTCTTTTGCAATGCCTCTGCGAGCAACTTGCAGTCTGTGGCTATCACGACCTCCCCCGTGAGTGTATGGTGGTTCACTTGTGTCCACAATACCACTAGATGGACTGCAATTGCCTCCACATGAAATGCGTCCCACCCATCTGTCTGTCTGGCCTTTGCCCAGCATAGTGTATCGTTGACATCATATACCACAAATCCTGCACCTGTCGCTCCCGTCTGATCCCATGAACCGCCAACCTTAATTATCCAAGCTTTTGGTGAGAATGTGTACCTTTTTATTCGTGAGGGCTTTGCATTAGGGGTTCTGATCCCTGGGTACCACATCGCTCGAGCTTGTTTAATCACCTGGCTTGGAATGATCTTCTTCCCTTCTATAACTTCTTTGTTTCGAGCCTTCCAGAGACACCACATTGTGTTTGCAATTCTTGCCCTTTCTTCGTCATTCGTATCTCTCCAAATGTGGAGCACTGTCTGAATGATGTTCAGTGGGAGATATTCAACCCGAAATCCTACTCCTGAGGCAAACCAGATCGCTCTCGAGCTTGGACAAAAGAACAAAAGGTGCATGACGTACTCATTCTCGGTGTGACATCTTGGGCAGATAGGGTCAATGCTCCTGACCCTTGCGTGCAGTGCCATTGTTGTTGGTAAAGCCCCCAGACAAGCTCTCCATAAGAATATTTTCACCTTCGGAATGATGTTTGGAGCCTTCCAGATCGAGCGTCATAACTCTTCATACATATTGGAGTTTTGTGTGACAGCCAAACTTAGTCTCTGGTATGCGTTCTTTACCGTGTATTTGCCATCTTTTGAATGTCGCCAAATCAATCTGTCAGGTATTTGGAACTCAGCTTTTGGCGGTTTCACCTTACTAACAATTTGTTGCGCCGCAAATTCATCAAATATGGCTTGTAGCTTTGGCACATCCCACGCTTGCCCACTCCCTGTCACCACTTCTGCCACAGTGATGTCATGGTATTGACTGTCTCCTCCTTGGTGGCTCTGCCATTCATCAAACCACGGTTGGTTGATGACCGGTATTGAACACCCATCGCCAATTGCCCAACACAAGTCATCCCTCATCTCATTTCTGACCTTGAGTATCCTTTTCCATAGTGTGCTGACACCATTGTGTGATTGTGTTTGCCATATGCCCCCGGATGTACAGTACTTTGCTCGCAGAATTTGACTCCACGGTTTGGGCTGATTGCTTGCTATTTGCCACACCAATTTCCCTATTAACGCATCTCTCATGGATGTCAGGTCCTTGACTTGTAGTCCTCCTTGTTCCAGCGGCATACACACATTCGCCCAGCTCACGAGTGTTAGGTATCGACCATTTTGCATCTTTCTCATGATTGTGGTTAGCTGCTGGACTGTTTTGACCTGCAGTGGGGAAACTGTCATGTAATAAATTGGGAGCGAGCTTAAGGTTGATTTGATTAGCGTCAGGCGACCGACATGTGAGAGAAGATTTAGTTTCCACCCGACCAATTTGTCCAAGACCTTATCTATCAATAGTCTGTGGGTGGGGTCTTGTGCTCTTGGACCATTTCGTACACACACCCCCAGATATTTATTCGTTTTTTCTGCCTTCTTTGCGTGCATTGCATTTAACACACTTGCTTGGCACCCCTCGTTGCATCTTTTGCTAAACCATATTGTTGACTTGGCAGGATTTATTACTAGGCCGGATAGTTCTCCAAATTTGTCTAGCACCGTTTTGAACGCCAATACTTCTTGTTCCCGGGCCTCTCCAAATAGCACAAGATCATCTACGTACATTGAGTGGGTGAGCATAAGTGCAGTGGGTGCCAATCTAATTCCTTTGATTCTTCCTTCCGATGCCGCCTTATCTAGGCTTTTGGTGAGGAGTTCCATTGCAATTATGAAAAGATACGGTGCTAACGGACATCCCTAGCGTAGTCCTCGAGTGGGGGTAATGAATCCATTGCCCGAACCATTTATGAGAATTGTGACTTTGCTGGAACGCAAACAAGACATAATAATCGTAATCAGAGGTATTGGTACCCCCACCATCCTTAAGGACTCCTCAATAAACGGCCATTCGATCGTGTCAAAAGCCTTATTGATATCAGCCTTGAGTGCAAATGCTTGGTCCCTGTAGCACCCAGTTGCGAACGAATGAATAACTTCCCTCATGAGAATAGTATTATCTGAAATGCACCTGCCCTTTATAAAGGTCGTTTGCTGCTGCGATATAATCTTTGCAATGAATGGCTGCAGTCTTATAGTGATGATTTTTGCAAATAAGCGATAGAGCATATTACCCACACTTATCGGTCGAAAATCAGCAGGTTTTTTCGGTTCGGGCCCCTTTGGGATCAATACTATATGGCACCGGGCCCAATCCATAAGTGCTTGTTGTGTGGTAAACGCCTCTTTGATAACATTGCATATATCTCGGCCCAGGGCATCCCAGTGTTCTTGCAGGAATCTGGCTGTTAGCCCGTCTGGGCCCGGCGATTTATCCGGCCCCATTTGCCATAAACACCCTCTGATCTCCTTTTCTCCTGGTTGGTTTTGTAGTGTCTGTTGAGCTGATAGTGGAATATAGGCCAGGTTTGAGGTATTGAGTTGGGCCATGTAATGTTGTATTTGGTTTTCCAAAGCTTCATCGGCTTGTGATTTATACAGTCTCTTGAAGTATTGAACAAATACCCCCCTTATCTCCTTCTCCGATGTCACTGTATCCCCATTGTCATTTGCAATGCTGACAATTTTGTTCCCCCTTCTCCTTTGAGTTGAAACCGCGTGAAAGAACGCGGTGTTACGGTCCCCTTGCTCCCCCCACTGGACTCTGGAGCGTTGTTTCCAATACTCGTTTAACTCAAGTTCTGCCCTGTCGTGTTGTTGAAGCAGTTGGTATTCAAGGTTTTGATCTTAGAATACTGGGTGCTGTTGTTGCAGGTTGAGCAGTTGGGTTTGAATTCTCTGGAGCATTTTTTGTGGTGTTACTACTCTCCCTTCCCAGCTTTTTATGTTTGCCCGCAACGTATCGTATTTGTGCTGCCAGTCCCCTTCCTCATTTCCCATCCATTCGCCAATCCATGCCCCCTTGAAGTCATGTCTCAAAAGCCACCAGTTTTCTATGCGGAACATCTTTCTAACGATATCCTCGCCTCGCGTTCTCAGTAGTATTGGACAATGATCGCTGTGTATGCGGTGGAGGTGGTTCACATACGCCTCTGGATAGATGTTGCACCATGAGGTATTTGCAATGGCCCTATCCAGTCTCACATGAATAGCTTGAGACGCGTTTGGTCTGTTGGTCCAGGTAAATGCTGGCCCCTTGAATCCCAAATCCAAGAGCCTTGAATCAAATAGGAATTGTCGGAATCTGGTCCCGTTTGTGTTCAGTTTTGCCGTTCCCCCAAATTTTTCGGCTCCATTTGCTATGGTATTAAAGTCCCCAATGCAAACCATGGGCATATTTGTGGTAGCCAATTGCTGTATCTTAGCCCAGATTTTTGGGTTATTGCGGTATGAAGCGTCCCCGTATATGCACACGAGTAGCCAGACCGGTTTATCAACCGGCTCCACTCTACAAAAGAAATAGTATTTTGTTTTTTCGAAAATTGTTAGCCTAACCTGCGAGCCCCAAATTAACCACAGCCCGCCTGATAGTCCAACTGAGGGCACAACCTCATAGTTCTACAATTGTAAGGTCTGCAAAAATTGTACCGATTTCTGGTACGAGCTTTTGGTTTCAGAAATGAATGCGATGTCAGCTCTTGTTGAGGGGAGGAGTGATCTCAGGAATTGCTGCTTTCGTGGTCCTCCCCCACCACGGCAATTCCATGCCAAAATATTCATTGATATGCAGGCGACGAATCCTTGTTCGTCGCCTTTGCTCTTTTATTGATACGACTCTCACCATAACTGATCTGCTCTAGTGTGACCTTGTCCAGTTGCAAGGTTACTACCTCATCACTCGACCTTCCATGAATGGCTCGTTTTAGGTTGCCGGGCTGGTGGCCTTGTGGTTCTCGGTTGAGTTAGCAACTATTTAGGTTCAATTTGCACGGCCTTTGGTCTGGGGGGCTGCCTGTGCAGTTGTCTGGCCTTTGGTGTGCCGTTGTCTGGGCTTGACAAGTACTGGCATTAGTTTTGGGGTATTGGGCTGTGTGTGTATTTCCTTGGAGGTTTGTTCTTGGCTGGAAGTTCGATGCAGTGGGCCTGGTTTGGGTATCTGAATTGTGCGGGTTTGAGCTGGGGTGTGTTGGGCTCGTGTGCTTTTTAGGTAAGTATGCAATGTTGGTAATCCATGGCCCGACCCTAGGGTCAAGCACCATGTCCATACTTGTCACATGGTTGTATGTTCCTTCGAATTTGAGTGTGGCCAGCCTAGTACGTAGTGGACATGTTCTGATTTCATGGCCAACCTCACCATAGTAAGTACATGCCCTGATTACCTTCTCATAAACTAGCAGTGCTTTAACTTGTCCCAGTACCGGATGGCTGAAGGTTATGCTATCTTTGAGGGGGGCTTTAATTGGTATCATGATTTTAACCCTATAACAGTGGAGACCACTAAAATGGATGGACTGTACCTCAGACATCGGCGTACCAATTGTCCTAGCCAGCATGATCATACCCTCGTCTGACAGGCTCTGAGGTGGAATGTAGTGGAATTGGACCCATACTTCCATGAACTCAACGAAGGCTGCCGTAAGGTCTGCCGGGCCACGGGCTTGTTTAACCATAACCACCTCAGACTTAAAATTCCAAATCCCCTTAGATATTGTGGCATATAACTCTTGCAGATTAGAGAATTCTACCAGATAGGTATTTTTGTCGACTGGTACGATGCTACTATTTGGCCTCAGGTTCCATGCTCTAGCCATTGTCACAGTGAACTGTGCATCCATGGTTACCTTATCTGACACGACTCTAGCCACTGCACAGAGATCCCAATTTCTAGAAGAGAATGCCTGTTGGGGTAAGGTCAGGTCCATTTCATGTGCAAGAGTTAAGGAGGCGAAACGCGCAACTAGCTCATCATTGGTCAGGTCCATTGGTGCTCGGATTAGATTTGTTGCAGTGAGGGTACTTGTACAATTGTACTGGGGGTGAGTGTGAGTGTTTGGGGGGTTACAGTGCTGGTGCAAATGTGTTGGCTGTGATGGTTTGTATGCTTGTTTGTATTGAGATTCAGGTGTAAGGGTTGGTGCGTGTGTGTAACTTCCCTGTGTAGATGTGGTCCCCCTTTTAATTTTGTTTTGTTGCCCAAGAACAATATCCTTGCCAGCTGCTCTTCATTTAATAATGTAAAAGTACCAACCATGAAGGTGCTTTTGCAGTTGTTCTCTCCCCAAACGCCAGGCTTAAAGCTAAGCCCTTTATTTCTATTGGAGGGGGTATTTCCTTTCTGGTGTAAACCTTGATGGTCGTGTGGAAAAGTTGTTCCAATCTCTGCTTTGACTAATTCATTGGTTATCCTCATGCCTGTCCTCCTCTGTCCTTCTGTGCTATGTTGTCTGACATTTGTTCCGTTAGGATTCTCTGTGGCACCCCATTCTTCATAATTCTGAGATTGATGCTCATACGGTGACCCCAATGGGTCCCAATCGCCAGAGGGTGTTCCAATTGGGTCAGGTGGTAGATCATCTCTAGGTGGCGACGGTGGTGGTGTGTCTGTGTCCGCTGAGTCTTGTGATGCTCCAATAATGATCGGGCAGTCTACCCATATGTGCCCATCCAACACTCTCATAGTCTCTAGTATGGCATTAATGGATGTGGTGGACACAACCATTCTAAGGATGTGTTTGTTAGGGCCATGGATGTTACCTTCACAAATGGAGACCAGATTACCCAATTGTGCTGCAGTCTGTCTGAAGAAAGTAAGGTGCCATAGAGTCAGGAGGAAGTTGTGTATCGCAACTTGAACTTGGACCTTGTGTAGAACACGCTGTTCCTGCACTATGTGTGCTGGGTGAGGTGTTAGGGAGAGACGACCTAACCAGAACATTTCGTCATCGCACATTGTGGTGGTGCGCACACATCCCGACACGACCGTGTGGATGTAGCATAATCTGAGGGGGTTCCTCCGTAGCGGCCAGCTAGTTGAGACTGAATTAGGGAGATGTTAGGATGTTGAGATTGGGATCCGAAGTAGTGCATGCATACTGTCTGCTTAAGTTGCTCCTTTAGCTCCCAGTATGTGTTGTTCTTGTCTGGGAAGTACACGACAAATTTAGGTCGTGTGGTGGGAATAGTGGGTTCATTGTTAGTCAGTGGTGGGAGTAGTGCATGCATACTGTCTGCTTAAGGTCAAATTGAATTTGTAGGAGGTGAAGTTAGATTTGTAGTGACATAAGGTTGAAATTGAGGTCTGATTTGGGTAGAGTTCTCTGGCGGATGGAATGCCAAGTTTATGGTGGAGTGAATTGCTGTAAGGAGATGGGGAGGTAGGAAAAGGTAGGGAGGTGGGAAGGGTAGGGAGTTGCCGGAGGTAGGAAAGGTAGAGAGTTGCCGGAGGTAGTGGAGGGTTCCGAAGGATTGGTGCTGGGGGACTTAAGATTGCTGGAGGACTCAGGCGGGGCCGAAGGGCTCTCTTAGTGCCGACATTCTACTCCTTTAAAATAACACACTCTCGTAATTATACTTCATTGTTATATGTCATTTCCTAACAATTCAATTAGGAGAATGCCATTCAATATTTCAAAATTAGGAAAATGCCACCAAACTGCAAATTAGTTTATAAATATGCCATTAATGAGTTTTTATCAGATTTTAAAAACAAAATATTTACAAAATTCCAACAATACCCTCAACCAAAACCCACTCAAACCCTCTCCCCACTTCTGAGTTCTGATGCACTCAATCCCTCTCTCTCTCAGCGACGAAACCCTAGATCGGCCTCCGCCTCCATCGCTATACCTAGGAGTGGACGCCATCGATACTTCTGATTCAAACCCAATTCAGGAATGGACGCTGCTATAGAACCTGGGACTGCCAGCGATATCTCCCCATTCAAACCCATTCGCTGAACCCTCAATCGAAAGTCGGAATCGCCTAGGACTGCCAGTATATCTCCTCTGCCTCCTCTGCCTACTGCTTGGGCTATTGATTTTTAGCAAACAGCTGACGGGTTATTTGAGGTTAGAACTGCTCACTTCCAATCGAACTGCTCATCATTTCGCTACTGCTGCATTTGAGGTTAGAACTGTTGATTTTGTATTGCCTTAAATCTCTTAATTTGAATTTTGATTTTCATTCTGATCAGTGGTAATGGTTGAAACCAATGGGCGACATACTGGTACACACTGGTATATCCCTCTGCTCTCTAAATTTTATTTGCATATTAAAAAGTAGTAATAGTAATGGGCGACATTCTGATCAGTGGTAATGTATGAAAATGAATACATAGATTTGCTGCTTAGAAAATTAATGACGTTTTTTCTCTGCTTTTAGTGGCGTTTTTAGTGTTGAAATTGAAATTGACAAAACTTGCTGTCTTGAAATGCAGGAAGTGATAGATTTCTCCAAGTGTTGTTGTCTTGAAGGTTGCAAGTGTTGTTGTTTTGTGCGCTGTTTTGTGCAAGTGTTGCTGTCTTCAGTGCAAGTGTTGTTGTTTTGAAATTGTTGTTTTTAGTGTTGCTGCTTTTAGTGGCGTTTTGGAATGTTGTTGTTTTTGAATTAATTTGCAATGTTGAAATTAACTACATTAATCAATGTTGTTGTTTTGTGCATTTAATCTGGCATGTACCAACAAAATTTGTGAAATGGTAAACTCTTTACCATGCGTGAAATGTTGTTCTTTTGTAAAAAAATAAAATTTGTGAAATGTTGTCTCAGGAGTCGATTTAATGCACAAAACAAAACAAAACAACAAAATTTTGCAATAAAGCTGGTACATACCAGTTGTAAACAAATATTACAACTTGCTGGTACATATCAATGTTGTTGTTTTGTATATAATATGGGAGAAAAGCATGAACGCTGGGATCAAAAGTGGAGAAAAGCATAAACACTAAAATATGACATGTCAATAAAAGCTATCGGCTAATTTGGGAGAAAAGCATATAAAATCCTATATAATCTTTGATAAACGCTGGAATCAGAAATGGAGAGAGGGATCGACAGCAACATTTCCATCTGTTGAGATCGGTGGGGAGAGGAGGGTATTGTTGGAATTTTGTAAATATTTTGTTTTTAAAATATGATAAAAACTCATTAATGGCATATTTATAAACTAATTTGCAGTTTGATGACATTTCTCTAATTTTGAAATATTGAGTGGCATTCTCCTAATTGAATTGTTAGGGAATGACATATAACTAAATTTCACTAAAATTAATAGAGTCGTAAGCCGACGGCTCACTGAACCAGAATAATTTTTTTGGGCCGTGCTTTTGTGAGGGCCCAAAATACTAAATTGAGGCCTCATGATTCTCTCTGTTTTTTTTTTTTTTTCTAAATTCCGGTGTTGCCCTCACTTAATAACATAACTTCTTATTCCAAATTAGAAATGCTGACATGAAAATAACACGATCCTTTTTTTTATTGCCAAATCAAAAAAACATAACTTTCTCTTTTGAGAAAGGTAAACCACTTTCTAAACGGTGGATTATTTGTAGAAGAGGAAAAGGCGTGCTTCTTTTCTCCTCTTCATACTTTAATCTCAGTTTTTTTAGATTAAATTTTCTGAAGGCCACTAATTTTTGTGTCAAATTTATGTTTACTCACTGAATTTTAAATTATTTATTTTTAGTCACTGTAATTTGATAAATATTAAATTTAATCACTCTTTTAGTATTTTTCATAAACAAATTAATGACACGACTTCTGAATAACAACTATATTTAAAAGATTAATTATAACAAATATTTTAGAAGGAAAAACATATTCATTTTAAGAAGTGATTAAATTGTAGATATATTAAAGTTGAGTGTCTACAAACGAATAATTCAAAATTCACTGATCAAATATGATTTTGATACAAAATTTAATGAGCTACCAAAAAAACATTAATGAACAGACATATTATCTTGTTAAATCCAATAATCTCCGAAGGACAATTACAGACTTTACTTTATCAATTAAACTATTATTATGTTTGTTGGCAAATAAATCAAATCAATCAAATTGTTAGACACGTGTCCCACAATTAAAGTCCAATTAATGAACAAGAGCTAAAAAATGCGAGCTACTAATGAACAAGAGCCATCTTGTCGTCTCAGCTCGTATTATAATTAGTCGAGCTGTAGTTGACCCCCAAAAAAGTTCAGACTCAGCTGATATGGTGTAAATGAGTCGAGCTGGGGCGAACTCGAACTCGACTCGTTACTATAAGTGATTACGAGCTGAAATTCTCAACTCGAGCTCTGCTCGTTAAGGATCGAACTGGCCCGTTTGTAGCTTGTTTGCAAGAAAAAATGACAAAATAATTAAAATACATAATAAAATTATAAAATCGTGAAATTTTTCTATGATAAAGATTTATTTAGAGATGATGGTAACCAATTCGACGGTCCAAATTAACTCGTTAAGGTCTCGATACTTACACGAGCCGAGCTTGTCACAGCTCGAGATCGGCTCGTTAACACTCGAGCTGTTAACGAACGAGTTGTTAGCAAGCCGAACACGAACGAGTCACGCGTCACGAGTATTTTGTGCACCCTACTCAGCTCTGTTCTTTTTTTTTTTAAATAATTGCGAGATGTTTTCTATGACAATTTTGTAGTTAACAAAAAAAATGTCCCTGTCATCCAAACAAATCCTGAAAGAAATTTATTTGAGATGGAGATTACAAAAAGAGACAACAGAGCCCACTGAAATATATCGCCCTTTGGAATTGGATAGATAGCCCACTGATCGTATAATAAAAATATACATAAATAAAACCGTTTATTCCACCTGTCCCGTAGCCCGTGGGCCCACCAAAACTACCTCATAATTGAAAAAAGAGTCAAACTAGTGAATAGTGATTATATCCATTGGAAAAAGAACGATCAAAGTGGAAACGAGTAAACGACGAGCTTACCACTGCAACCCCAAAAATGTATCTAAAATTAAAACGAGTCGAAACGATGCTATGTGGGTCGCACTTTAACAAGCGATACAAATAATGCACGGAGAATATTATGTGTAGAAAACGGGTCAAAGTGATGGAACCCGCTATCTTCCACTTCGTAAAAAGTTGGGAGCTCCAATTCCAACCAATCATCACGTGCAACACGTGTGACCTGGATATGCATAAAACGGCCTTTGAAGGGGAAAGGGAAACGACGACTCTGTCTAACGCATTGTCTATTTTTCTCCTCCAATTCGTTGTAGCCTCGCCACCTCCACCTCCACCTCCATATCTCCTCCTTTTCTCACTTTCTCCCTCTTTTTCTACGAAGAAAAATCAATTCAACGTTCAACGGCCAGAATGTTCTCCTTTGCACGATCTTCTATCTTCCGATCCGGGATCCGACGGCTGGGATCCAATCCGCGATTCTCCACCGCCAGTGCTGACTCCGGCGGCGGGAGTATGGCCGTGGCGGCGGTGGCTGTGGCGACGGCTGGTTCGGGTCTCCTAGGGTTTCTGATGCTCCCTTCATTCGCTGATTCAGGCGATCAGGAGCTTCGGATCTCGGTCCAAGACGATGAAGCCCCCACCGTCTCCAAGTCAAGGTTTCTCTTTGGAGGTAGAATAGAATATTTATTTTGCATCAACTTCTTTCCATGTGCTAATATTTTTTTTATATTGCCTATCTTTTTAACAATAAGTTGCGTGCCTCTGTGGAACCATGTGAAATTTGTGGAGCTTAGTTTGTTCGATTTTCAAATACTAGATCTGTATGAATGAAAATTGCACATCCTTTATAAAAATATTAGAATTGATTAATTTTTATTTTATTTTATTTAAATGACTGGCCTTTTTAATTCATCTAATTCCCGATTTTCTTTTTCCCTCTTTTCCTGCAGATTCCATTCGTAGGAGGGTCTTCTTCAACTACGAGAAAAGGATTAGGTTGCGAAGCCCCCCTGAAAAGGTTAGTCTTCTCTATTAGTTTTCATCTCTACGGTTTGGGTGATTATTTTGCGCATGTCATACCAGCTGTGGTTAATGTACCCACCTCTAATTGAGACAAGTAAAGGAAATGAATTGCTTGTGTGGTCTCGATCGGTACAATATTATTGTTACTACTGTACCTGTTGGTTTTCTCCATTAGTACAGACTATAGAGAACACAGAGACGGAGCTGATCATTTTACTTGTTTGTACCACTATTGGTGATATTCACTCTGTATGTTGCTCTAATTTGTGATATGATATGTGGCTGCTTATTTTTTTGTTTTTGATGTAAGGGGTCCGTTACCCCCGGCATTTACTACTTTTCAAATCCCACTCAGGAGATTTGGACATTTGTGCTCATGGAGGTTTGAATCCATGAACTCATTGAAGTCATCCTAGTAGCTACCACTTAAGCTGTTAGGCCATTTTCTGTGGCTGCCTATTTATTAATTAAAAAGTACAATAACAACAACAAAAAAGCCTTTTCTTCCAAACTAGTTGGGGTAGGCTAGAAATAAAACCCGATTGGAGTTATTTATTAATTAAAAAGTACAATCAACAAAATTAGTTTCTTAATGTTATTAAGACATACCGGTATAAATTATTGAAATACAGCATTTTGAACCAAATAATTTTATTATTGTTAACAGATATTCGAGTACTTTGCATCTGTTCGAAACTCTGATGGCGGTGTGTTCATGCTACCAGCTGACCTTATGCGAGCTTTTGTACCAGTATTTCCTCCATCTGAATCTGACATTGTCAGAGAGGGGCGGTTGAGGGGAGAGCCAAATCCTGGTGAACTACGGTGTGCCCCATCAGAATTTTTCTTGTTGTTTGATACAAACAATGACGGCCTTATTTCTTTTCCTGAGTAAGTTCTGAGTAAACTTCTAATATAGTTTGAGAGACACAGAGTATCACTAAAATTGGAAGCACCACAAATAAACAAATTTCAAACAACATGCACCAAGAAGATAGTTGAATGCCTATTTTTTTAGAAAGGAATCACCAAAGGTCCCTGTTATCTGATTTGTAGAATTCGTGCAGTCAAGCTTTTTCTTTCTTAACCACATTAAACTTGTATGCTTTTGGTTATATGTAGTACTTCTTCACTGTGAAGATAATTATTTGTCTTTTCTAGGTACATATTTTTCCTGACACTGCTTAGTATACCAGAGTCGAGCTTCAGCGTGGCTTTTAAAATGTTTGACCTGGACCACAATGGGTAAGACATTCTACTTCTTAAAAGGACTTTGGATTTTGGAATCATGTTCTGTGGTAATATTTGATGCTAGTCAGAGAAAATTTGTTGTTTGTTTACCCTTTAAAGTTGAAATGCAGATAATGGCTCCTGCCTTTAGTTGACAGTTAAAGGAATATCGAAAAAGTATGGGGTGAGATTATAATTTGTCTACCATTTTTCTGCCAATATTATATGCTAAGTTTACCTTTCCTCTATTTATCCTTTCAGAGAGATAGAACGAGAAGAATTTAAAAAGGTGATGGAATTGATGAGAGACTACAACAGACAAGGCAAGGCTCAGAGAAATGGCGGCCTTCGTTCTGGTTTAAGAGTTAGTCGATCAGCAGAGAATAGTGGCCTGATTAAGTTTTTCTTTGGTGAAGATGGAAATGGGAAGTTGAAGTATGATACGTTTGTTGAGTTTCTAAGAGGCCTTCATGAAGAGGTACAACAGAAAATTTCAACACTTTATAAGTGTTATTGCAGAAGTAAACATAATGGAAGCCAGAAAAGAGGAATAAGATGTGCCATTGTTTGTGAACTTTATTCACATTATGTGTTTTCCTATTGGGATCAATATTGAGCAAGGCTATGGTAATATGCATAGTACACCCCTTTCGTATTATTTGGCAATGCATGTTTAATTTGCTCAATAAATTGAGATTTAAGTTGGTTAATATATTCATGTTTAATTTGCTCAAGAAATTGAGATTTAAGTTGCTTAATAAATTCTTCATGTCAAATCTTGTAGAAAATAAAATTTTGTGATTTTTAGTGCTTTCTTGCTATTTTTTTAAAATATTTTTTAAAACAGCCAGATTAATATTAAAGAAGTGCTTCTGGCTGTTTTTAAAAATATTTAAAAAATAGCAAGAAAGCTCTAAAAATCACGAAATTGATTTCCTACAGATATGAAGAATTTATTGAGCAACTTAAATCTCAATTTATTGAGCAAATTAATAGCCGCATAGTATGGAAGAGGGTGTACTATGCATATTATCATAGCCTTGCTCATCAATATTAGGTGCTGTTTCAAATCGACCAATGTGGCATTCCTTAGTTCCGACTTCTGATTGTTCTTTTGTTATCTATTAATAACAGATCATGAGGCTAGAATTTAATCATTATGATTTTAAGTCGCGTGGCACTATTTCTGCGAAAGACTTCGCATTATCGATGGTAGCCTCAGCAGATCTAAATCACATAAACAAGCTACTTGATCGAGTAGATGACTTGGGCAACCAGTCACATCTCAAAGAAATGCGCATCACTTATGAGGTTAGTTTTGGCATTTAAAACCTGCTATGATAACCAGCAAGAACTTCTATCGTTTGTATCTTTCTGTTTATACAGGGTTACTATTGCTTGCTTTTGACTGAAGAATAGTAGAGTCCCTTCTTCTCATGATTTGAGGAAGAAGAAAGATGTCATGACTGTTATTCGTTTATTTTGGTCATGCAACTGGTAGCCATAGTGCAACTAACAAAGGTATCAATTGGTCTGCAAATCTGACCTGCCCTTGTCCATTGTTAAACAGGAATTCAAATCATTTGCTGAGCTGAGAAGAAAGCTTGAACCATTGGCCTTAGCTATTTTTACCTATGGAAAAGTCAATGGGCTGTTGACCAAGAAAGACTTTGTTCGAGCTGCATATTATGTAATACCGTTTTTCCATATCTTGATATTCTTTTCTTTGTTCTATGTTTCTGAGGCCTGGCTGCACGGTATGGGTCAATCTGTTCTATTAACTTAAATTTTGGGTCAGCTAGAATTTATTCATTTTCTGCGCTGGTCGTTTCAAGTTATGATTTTATCGTCTTTCATGGGACTTGGTCTTCATGATTTCTTTTTAAGTGAAGCTCTTCTCTGAGCTCTGTCCAGTTTGGGATTTGGGTCATCTGGGGTTTCTTCCCTGACAAATTGAATTAGGTTTTTTGGTCATGCTAAATGGTTTTTCATTTTTCAGGTTTAGCATTGGGTTACCAAAAAAAATGTTTGAGTTACATATTAGTCGGGGTTATTGCTTATTTTGTGTTTCAGTTGCTCGGTCTGACTAGTTGTGGATTGGTTTACATCAATTCTGTCCACTGATTTCATAAAAATATATAGTTATGGTTGGTGTCTGGTTTGGTTTGTGGGGTTTGGATGTTTGTGCTTACAAGTTCTGCCAGTTCTATTTAGTAATCTGCAGAGCCAAAGTTGGTTATGAATTAAATTAAAGGATGAATTGTGTTTTGTAAAATTAGTTATACTCTATTTAAATCATTTTTCCAAAAATATGCATATTGTGATCTTCTATCAACTAGGATGAATATTATTTAAAAAAAAAAGATGGTATATTGGACTTCAATAAGTTGAACTAATGTTTTACATATACAACAACAACAAGAACAACAACAAAGCCTTCATTTCCAAATAAATTGGGGTAGGTCAGAAATGAAATCCAATCTGAAATGAAATTAATGTTTTACAGATTAAAGGGTAAATTGCCCTTCAATATATATATGATTGTACGAGTCCAAGTTTTCACTAAAGTCAGTATGTGCATTGAAGGTTTAATTTGTTGACTGAACGAGCATCCCTCATCATTATTTGTTTTGAGTCCTGACAATTATGACTTGTAAGAAAAGAGTTTTTAATGATATTCATATCTAATTAAATACTGAACTTCTGTGATTTATCAGGTCTGTGGTGTATCTTTGACTGAGAATATCGTCGAATTAATATTTCATGTGTTTGATTCGAATGGAGACGGTCGCCTTAGTTCTGAAGAATTTCTGAGGACTCTGCAGAGTAGAGAGAATGACATTCGTCAACCTTCAGTGTCTGGCATGGGCCGCGTGGTTGATTGTTTGATGAGTTGCTCCAGTGGTTCATCTTTCCCACACTTGCGTTTCTAAGCTAACATAAACCTAATTACAAAGAGATGCCATACTCTTGTGAGTTTTAACTGGAGGTATGTTTAACCTGTTTGGTGCTTATAAACTCTCAAGGGGCTTTTAATTCAGACATTTCATTTTTTTCATAATTTGTGAGTATATTTAACTCTGCCTATGTTTTACATAGTTTGTCTCAAGTCTGAAAAGGAGGAGGGTTGTGATAGGCTTGACGAGTAAACGTAAAAGTTCAGCCAATTTTATTGAAATGAAATTCAATATGGGCTTCTTACCCCAACTTGTTTAGGATAAAGGATTTTGTTGTTGTTGTTGTTGTGGTGGTGGTGGTGGTATTTGCGGGTATATTAACTTGCTTCTGTATCGATATATTCTGACAGTTCTCTTATATGTTATGTAGGTTTTTTGTCGCAGTTGAACTTCATAGAGAAAAAAGTGAAGAATAACATAGAGGTTGAAGTTTGCACATGATGTACATTATCAAGAAATTTTGATGTATTTTTTTTCCTCCCAATGCTTTGTAAATATCAAGAACACTTTCTGCTGTAGCATATGTGTGCCTTTGAAAACACCTCATGAATAATTTTTTAGATTTTTAGATTTAGTCGAATTTCAAGTGTTTTTTAAACTGACGAAATCATCCAAAGCGAAACGTGTAATTTGTAAATAAGGTTAGGTAATATATCATAAACAAATTCGTTAATATTAGGGTGTAAACGGTTCAGATAGCAACCAAACAGTATCCGTATCATTCATTAATTTTTGTAGTACCGGATACTCGTATAACTAAAAAAGGCTTTATTCTCAAATAAATTGAAATATATTAGAAATGAAAAATTAATATAAATAATAATAATATAATAAATAATAAAATAGTAGTAAAATAGAAGTATAATGATAATAATAATGTTAACAATAATAATAATAATAATATAATCGTATAACTATAACACTACTTTTAAAATTTAGTTTGTCACGGTTCTGGTACGTGTATTGTTGATTTTCATGCACTTCTATCTGACGCCAACTTTTTAAGAATATTTCATGTTTTTAAGTTCTTTTTTACAGCTTAAATTTCATGTCATTTCGGTCGATCTCTATCTCTTCTCGTGTTTTCGATGCGACTTAAATCTCCATTACGTACCGGTGTATTAGAAGGTCTCCGTAAGATATGTCCATACCATCTCAAACGATGTTGAATAAGTTTCTCTTCAACCGGTGCAATTCCGATCTTGTCACGTATATCGTCATTTCTAATGCTTTCTTTTCATTTCATATCATTTGTTCTTAATTTGTTTTACTTCATTTATATTTTCTTATAGCAATTCTTTTCTTATAATTTGGAAGATCCTGTAATTTACTTCATTTAATGGTGTTTGATTATTATTGTCTGATCATTAGTTTTTCTCATAAGGCCAATCAGTAAGGTGACTTTTGTCTTTGCAGTGCTTTATAGCATACTGAGTAAGAGCTGGCATGCCTGTAGTTTACAAAGATTGTTACCAACAATTCGCTTGCAAATCATGTGGTTCCCTATGTGGTTCCCTATGTTAACTTTTTTGAAGTAGAGACCATGCATTCATCTCTTCTAAAGACATGATTTGGTTCCCTATGTTAACTCTTGACTCAGAAAGGCTGCCTAACAAGCTCAAGCTGAAAGCTAGATGGCATCCTCCAGACCACGATTGTATGGAAGCAGCCGTGAAACCAAGGGAGTAAGCATACAAGATCACGGTAGCCCTCTAGTGCGCAGTGAATAAAAAGCATCCCAACTGCTGCAGATGTATCCTTGTTACTTGTACAAACCACTTATTGCTATATATGTGGATAATAGAAGGCACAATCGCCACGTTCATTTGCAATCGACAACAACAATTGGGAGTTCTGACTCTAGCTTATCTAGGCCGGAATTTGGGCCATAAAATTTAGAACCGCAAGCTAACAAATATCAGTATATGTATATCACAGTATTTATTATATTTTCATTTACACATATTTACAGACCATAAAGTTTTCCATGTTCAAAAGCCAACCAAGATTGCAGGGATCCATATTTACATCTTATACCTCCGCAATCATGCTCACAAGTTCTGAACCACATTTTCAATAAATAAGATGACCAACAAACGGACCTTCTAAAGAAGTAAACACAGTAACACAACACCTATCTACAATTCAGGGGCAAACCCTGATACAGGCATATCTTACAATAAATACAGGGAAAAAAGTTTGTGGAGGCACATTTCGATCCATTCAGATCCCAAATTAAAGAAATAAAATCAACTTTGCTCACCCCTCTTTCATATTATCAACGAAGGAAAGTTCTTGCTGAAAATTTTTCATTCAGGTCTGACATTGATGAGGTTGGGAAGAGCAGCCAACTGGATCTTCTTTAACGCAGTGGCTGTGACCTTGCATGACTCTAGAGTAAGAGACCTTAGATTCCTTAGTGCCTTCAAGTGGTGCAAGCCCGAATTGGAAACCCGCGAGTTTGACATGTTTAGTGAAACCAGTGATGTCAGCCCTGCAAACAAATACCAAATGGGCATTTTTAGTCAAATTAGCCTTTTCAACAATATACACAAGAAACGCTACGAAGTAAAATAAGAAGAGGCTGATTTCAAATAGATACCAATTCATAGTACCAGTTTTCACAATTACATGTAACAAGTAATTTATCTAGAACTAGAAATCTGCATTACTGAATAGTAGCAACTACAAGCTAGTCCCAAGTACCTGAGATGATCTCAAGGGAACGATCTGTAAGGTTGCTATTTTGGGAGAGGTTTAGCAGGGTAAGAGAAGTTAGATCTTTTATGTTCTTAACTCCTGCATCTGTTAGTAATCCACCACACAGCTCAAGAGATTCGAGCTTCTTAAAATCTGCACAACCAATAAAGGAAACAAAGTAAATATTAATAAAAGCAATTAGGTTAAACTTAAAAAGTTTATGAGGCTGTTTGATACATACACTTTAAGTAGTTGGTGCCGAGGTCTGTCACACGAGCCCCAAACAGATCCAGATGTGTTATTCCACTAAGACCTACAAAAGTTGACAGTTGACGCTCAATTTTTCTTTATAGCAACCCTAGAAACTACAAAATTATTCGTACCCAAGATTTGGTATGGATTGATAAATAACATGACAAAGAAAGAAAAAGCATACATGTAAGGGCAGCAAGACCAGCATCAGTAATATGGCGAGAATCGAGATTGAGATACTTGATGGATGCCAATCCAGATAGTTTCTTTAACCCATTATCCGTTACAAGTGTGAAGGAGAGATTTATACTCTTCAGGTTTTTTAGGCCTAGAAAATAAATAATAACAATAATAATATAATCTATTACTTTCGAACTCTGCATTACTAACACCACCTTATATTTGAAAGTTGAAACTAACACATACCTTATATTTCTCAGAAAAACAGGGCCGAAAAATCAATTGAGACAGGACAATTGAATAAACTTACAGCCTGACAGCTAAGTTATTTTTCTTACTCAAATTTTCTTTTGCTTTTGGTTTTGTGGGGATGGGGGATTGAATTTGGAAAATCAATGCTAAATTTGTCAAGATTTTAACATGAACGAACCAAGTATCACAACGTAGCAATCAAAGGCCAGTTAGCTGGGTGTAATTCTGCCCACAAAAAGGTGATATTTCAACCAAAAGAAAAAGGACTAATCCAGAACAGACCTGAGAGATGGCATAGGCCACTGTTGCCGACATCGGTATCCGATAACACCAAGCTTCTTAATTGCAGTGAACCTTTTTAACAGCAAGAAATAATGCTCAATAAATGATTTTAACTAAAACAGCTCTAGATTTTGATATAGATCAGACAAACTGATTACCTTTCATATGTGATAATCCTTCATCTCCAATCTTGCACGAATCCAAGTTTAAGCTCTCCAAATTCATCAGATCTTAAAATTTGAATAAATTAATGTGATGCATCAAATAGAAAAGGAAATAATATGTAAAAATTAGATGAAGAGAATCATAAAATAAAATAACAAAAAAGGAAATCATGTAACCTTTAAGGTGCACCAAACAGGCGTCCGTGATATTGTTGAAACCCAAATTCAAAGATTTCAAATTGGAAAGCCCTAATTTAAAAAAAAAAATAGAATTAGTTAAAATAATATCTTCAATTTGACATAAAGCACTTCATATCCACCATTTTGGTTAGTATGGGTGACTCTATAAGGGCTTTTGCATCTATACAGTGTTGTAGAGAGAGAAATTATCAGACATAGCCCCCCCCCCCCCCACCTGCAAAATTGTCACAGCCTTCGTCATAAATACCACAACGGCTTAAATTTAGAAGCACCAATGAAACAAATCCTACATAACATGAAAAATAAAGTTAGACAAATCAACAAATTTACTATGAATCAATTTCTCACATCAAGCAATAAATTTGTTATGTGTAAATTTCTTCCATCAAATATTTTTTTCTAACAGGAATTGTTGAACCAGAAACACTTGGCAGTACCAGTATTCAGCTGCCAACCCTGGTGGTGACCTACTGCTGATGGAAATCTATCTTATCATTCTTCCATTCTGGATTAATTCGTGTTTTTCATTAAGCATGCATGCTACATTATGTCTAACTCTTTAGGGAAAACCTTGTGTACTCCGGAGATGGGCACACTGGATATGCCCAGTCACTCCGAAATTCTGGATCATTCAGATACATCAAGATTCACGTCATACATCAACATCGGACAGTCCGGAGTGACTGGAAGTACCCAAGTTTTTCCCCTACACTTATGCATGTTTGCTCTTAACAAAGACATGGATATATTAAAAGACAAATATATATAGATATAAATATAAATATACAATACACCCCTTTTATTTACTCAATTTTTGATAAAACTAATGAGAAGACCTGCTTCATAAGAGAATATGACAAAGAAGTAAATAATAAAATATCTGCACATATAGCTTGGCATGGCAAATCGTCTTTATTTTAGTAGAATTGAAATGATCAGATTGCATTATGTGGGTTAGAAAACTCGATCATGATAACTGTTCTATTAGGCCCTTCATGGTGGAGTTGATTCAGATGGCGTAACTGTAGTTATGAATATCAGATCATTTGTCCGACTCAGAATTACACCGCCGCCACCTCTCAACTCCTCTCTTACCACTGCTTCTAACTAGCACCTACAAACCCATTAACCCGATTACAACCCCCCACACCGATGCACAGTGTATCGGCTGTCAACATTGCCTTCAACCTCACCGAGCTGTGAGGCCCACCTTGTCCTCACTCTCGCCGTGCCTTCAACCCCCCCTTGCCATGTCCCAATCTCACATCGCTTAGACGCCCTCCCTTCAAATCCGGACTGCCACTGGTTGGCATAGTCTAGGATTGTACATGCATCTTTTTTCGTTCAGTCGCCATTGTAATTATTGATCTATTTTTCTTTTTCATTTGTGTTTTTCTATTGGCGAAATTAGATACATACCCATCAAATTTGATGATTTTAGATATTTCCCCATCATAAATTAGATATTTACCCATAATAGTTGATTTTGTTAGATATATCTCCATACATCAATTAGGACTAAAATAAATCGGTTAAGTTCAGAATTAATATTTGTAATGGACAAATTTACCCTTTCTTTGCCCCCTTCCCTTTGTCTCACTAAAATCATCAGCATGGAGGGACACAAAGAGAAACTAAGTTAAAAATTAATT
The DNA here is from genome assembly GCA_964058865.1 of Eleocharis quinqueflora. NCBI lineage: Eukaryota > Viridiplantae > Streptophyta > Magnoliopsida > Poales > Cyperaceae > Eleocharis > Eleocharis quinqueflora. The sequence continues at coordinate 173,522 of CAXKVX010001399.1, forward strand.
AATTTTATAATTGCATCTCCTCCTCTGTCACCAGGGCATGCTTTCTTTTTGCTTATTGGACAGTGGAGACACCTCCGTAAATGTCATCACAACATAATCTCTTGAATTAGTTTATTCAGGTAAGGAATGTGTTCATATTTGTAGTACTCTTATCTCTTGTGTGCAATTCACAATATGAATAAGAGTAAAGCAGATATAATCGAAAAATTGGAGATTGTCATCTTCCAAGTGAGCCTGGGTTGGCAAATGGCAGAGATATCATGTAGCAGAGTAAGGACGATCAACAAATCGAAATGTTGTGTTTTCAAAGAAAAATTTCAACAAAGAATAAACGAATATTTTTTCTGACTTGACAACATTGTGATTCTAGTGGTTAACATAATAAGTATGAGCCTAATTAGACTTTTAGAATTGAAGTCTGACTTGTAATAAATTCACAGCAAAAAGTGTACGGAAATGAAATCTATATAAGGACCGCAAATAGTAACAAAAAAACAAGATCTAAATGATAAACAACTGACCTATTTAGTGGATCACTCGATCTAAGCAGGATGATAAATGATGATTTGAATGATTTACACCGCAACCAATAAATCAAAATACCTCGCTCAATATGTGTGCAGATGCAATCATGTGATGTACCATGAACTAACACATAAAAGGAATTAACATTATCTTTATAAACACACACTGATTTTTTTTAATTCAGTGTTGAATTTGCAGACACATCCCTTCTTATCACAAACTGTACAGTTGATCAAGTTATCTTATCGAAATAGTCTTGCTAGAGGCCTCACATTGGTCTCCTATATTTGATCTCTAAGTTTCAAATTAGGAAAATATGTTGCATTGATACATGTGGACTTCTAAGTTGAGTTGACTTATTTCTTGTCTTGCTGCAAGTAGAAGAAAGCATATCAATTCGAATTCCCCAGAAAATGACGTCAGACCAGTCAAATAGTTACCTTCATAACGAAACACCAGCTAATTTGTGAAATTTGAAGAACTCAGACAATCCTCATTTGAAAATATATCCAAGTGATATTTGATTAACGTGATAATCCAAGGTTCGCCAAGAGGCTCAAGACACTAGCAACCATGGTGATGATTTTAGAGAGAGAGAGAGAGAAGGGGCAGAGAAAGGGTAAATTTGTCTATTATAAAACTAAACTCTGAACTTGACTGATTTATTTTAGTCCTAATTGATGTATGGGGATATATCTAATAAAATCAACTATTATGGGTAAATATCTAATTTATGAAATATGATGGGGAAATATCTAAAATCATCAAATTTGATGGGTATGTACCCAATTTCGCCTTTTCTATTTGTTTAATGAAAATTATAGTAAGTGTTTTGCCTACTAAAAAAAAAGGAAGAGAAAAAGAATAATAAAAATAGAAGAAAAAATTACCTGATATAATCTCCAAGCAAGCAGCTGTTACCAGGCAACCCTCCAAATTGAGATGTTCTATCTTCAATAGATCTGAAAGTACATTTTCCCATCAGTAATTAGATAGTATGGGGAACCCACAAATTTATATCAATGATGAAATTCCTACAATTCAATGTGTAGATGATATTTTCAGGTCAGCCTGGATTGAAACTGTAACATCTTTTATCTTGCTTTTATAACTTCTCCTTCCACATACCTTTCAAACGAGAAACCCCTACATCAGTGACCTTACAACATGGTATTAGCAATTCTTTCAAGTTTTTCAGACCTGAAATTTAAAATCATTTATCATTCGTATGTAAACCCTAATTGTTATTGAAAGTATTGATAAACTTTAACAAAAGAAAGTAAATCGTAAAAGAATTGCTTTTAACCTGACAAATGCTTCATATCAGAATCAGTAATACATTTGCAATAACCCAAATTTAGGGATTCGAGCTTTGTCAAATCTACAAAGCAAAACAAAAGTTGATTTAAATTCCTAAAGTCAGAATTTAGAAAGAGTATGGGCAGTAAGAGTAACTAGTTACAGAATAATTTGATAACAAAGAAGTAGAATTTGGCCCTGCAAAGACTGAAAGGTACAGGTACATAGCAGTAATGTACCTACACGCATGTCAACCATATCTAAGATCTATATAAAATCACCTTTAATATGAATCAGACCCCCATGGATGTGTGAACATCTCTCTAAATCCAAATTTACCAGATTGACCAACTTTGAAAGAGCTTTCATTCCTTTTGCTGTAATCCCAGCATTTTTCTTCAAGCTCAGGGAAGACAAATTTGAAAGACTTAGAAATTTGGAAAATGATAGAAGTTCATTTTTTATTGATGTTAGCATAACAAGCAACATGCATATCAGCCCTCTTGCAGGTGAACCTGCGTTTGCCTATGTATTACATCTTTCATTGTTACCTTCACTAAATAATTAAATATTCGTAGCACATATATTTTCTTTTTGCAATAGATGTCATTCTATCTATCCATGCTTAACCCGTGAAGGTGTTCAGTACAAGACTACAAGCTGAAGCTTGTATTTCCACAGCCAAGCAAGATATCAACTGAAAACAGAAGTTTTCACACAAAAAAAAAAAAAGAAAAAAAGAAAGAAAAGATAACCATTATTACAGAAAATGAACCTTAAGGTGTCATCCAGTATCATTTTGGTACCGCAAGTTATCACTGTTATACTTTGGTCCCTTGCATTCCAGTTCAGACTATCATCATTTTACATACAAGAAATGAACCATTTTGTGAACAGGACTTAGCCACTAGGCTAAGGGCAATGCCCTTTGGGTGGGAGGTCACAGGTTCGAAACTGGATTGGGGGGACTTTAGGTCATATAATTTGGTGTTCGTCAAATTTAGATTTTAGTGGAATCGACCCTCATCTCTATATCAAAAAATAGAACCATTTTATTCCAACCAAAACATCAACCAAATGCACACTATACTCCGAAAGATGTTGGTTCTGTATTTGGGCCTGGAAAGTGCAATATGACCTCAACTACCATCAATGAGACTGTCAAATGACCAAACTGAGAATCTTGAAACACTATAAAACTAAAAAGGGAGTAACAACTAATCCTCCAAGGACAATTCCTTAATAAACTAAAAAAAAGCAAATACCAGATAGACTATTGAGGCCAGTGTCAGAAATCACATCACAATAGTTACAATTTAGGGTTTTGAGACGTGGACATTCTTTGAGCATATCCAGACCACAGTCAGATACATCAGAGCAGGATATGTCAACTGACAAAAGAGACTGCCCTTGGGATGCTATTACCTCCATCCAGCTGTCTTTCACTCCTGGATACTCCCCAATTTGTATATCCTATAGATATTAAATGTATAACATATTAGAATTTGTCTAAGCATAGATGAACAAGACAAGGGAACCATGTTATAAATCGTACATCCAATCAAATTACATGTTTGGTGGAAACACGTAACTATAGATCCGCAAATACATGATATAAATGGAAAAAAAAGGTTGGAGATTCTCCGTAAGAACTTAAATCCATTTGAGTCGATCACTGTCATCTATATTACATGCACGTCAGGAATTTGTTATTTAGTTCTGATAGGTTTCAATATCAGATATAGTATAAAATTGAAATATATTAATATTAGAGAAAAAAATGGGAAAGATCTCACGCATTCTGGTACCAAGATTACAAAAGAAGACCAAATTGAGGGGATCTGTTTGCAAATTTTTAGTAGTGTCATATAATAAGCAATAAAAAATGCCTAGTTAATTACGCAACACAAAGCTTGAAGGTGCAAAAATAAGTGAAGAATAAGAGGAAGATACACCAACTTCGAACAAAACAATCCCTACTTTCCATTATACTGTCATTACCTTGCATTGATTACGAACAACACCAGTTGCCATTAATCCTGGAATGGATCAAACTAGTATACTGGGTGGGACTTGTACAATGTTTTGTATTAAAAACACACGCACCATAACTATATGACCTTATCTCAAACTAGTATACCTTAACCAAAAATCAACAGCAATCACCAGGAGAACTGTCACATGTAATCCCAGTCTAGATAACACACCAGAACAAACACACACACACAGACTAAGAGAGGGTGAGAGAATATAGAAAACCTGGAGAGCACAGTCATGAAATGACTCCAGAGAGGATTCGGTGAGGCTGTGATTATTAACCAGTTCATTAAATATTTGCTGGCTTATATCCTTTGGTAGCATAGAAAAGCTACTGTACTTGCTTATATCCTGCTTTCAATATGAAAAATTAGGTTATAAAAACAGTAAAGACCAACTACATTGGGGATGCAGAATATTTTAGCTATCCAGTAAATCATTATTGGGAATGATGGTACCAGTACTATTATTGAAAGGACCATTAAAGATTGAAATTCTACTTGGAACAGTAATGATTTATTTATATCCTGCTTTCAATATGAAATTCTACTTGGAAGTTGGAACAGTATTGCTTATATCCTGCTTTCAATATGAAATTTTAGGTTATATTAAAGCAGTAAAGACCAACTTACATTTGGAATGCAGAATATTTTAGCTATCCAGTAAATCATTATTGGGAATGATGGTACCAGTACTATTATTGAAGGACCAATTAAAGATTGAAATTCTACTTGGAACAGTAATGTTTAACACAGCATTATAAAGAAAGAACATAACCTTACTGTTGGATTGAATCATGTATTCATGTTTCATGGATGATTCATAACACTTGTACCAGTACAGTATAAGAGGTTCAGCAAGAAAGCAATTGAATACACACAGAAACAAATTTCTTCATTAGATCTTCAGCAAATTACCTCACGAACTTTAGCAATGCATAATTCCATCAATGTAGGGCACTTTCCTTGTTCTATTTTCGACTCGAATGATCGACTTCTTGGTAACGTAAAAAGCAACCATTTAAAACTGCCACTTTTAGAGAACTTTGCCGACGTACCACCAAGTGGACTCTCCTCATCAGTCGACTGAGCCCTATTTCTGGAACAAGCTCCGCCCATTTTTTAGGTTTCTCAACAGCTTTGTTTATCTTTCAGCTAGATAATCATGATCCCTATCTGGAGTATAAAAGTGTAATGTTAAATAAAAAAAAGGAAAATAATTTAAAATCATCACTTCAGCATATTACAGGATGATAACTTGGTAAGTGTTGTAGAAGTCCATTTGTGAGCCCCTTTTTAACGTAAACTAACAAATCAAGCTTGAAGTCACAATACAAAACAGTAAGCATACTAACAGATATCAGAAGTAAAATCACAATCTAAATGAGCCTATATATTTTTCTTAATGAAGAGCCAGTACACCATTCCAAAGATTAAATTATAAGGTTTTCCAATTTCTTTTATTTCTATTAACAATCATGCTAGAACTAATTCAATTACTGATTGCAAACATGAAAGTTACAGCTTACTACTTTGAACAAAAGGTGACTTGTCAAATAGAATTTCAGTCCACTGACCAAGTCATTCAAAAAGAAAAGGATTATAAAATAAGATAAAGGAAAGAGTGTTTGCAAGTCATCAAGCAACTTCAAAATACAGTAGCGGAGGAGGAAATTTACAAATTTGAGACAGTATTAGTTCAATATTTAATATGACAAAGGAGCTCGGAAAAACAAAATAATCGAGAGCACATACACAGCTTTTCTCAGTTTAGAAAGCAAATGTGAAAAATCAAGCAGTGTTTATCCACCAAATTTAGAGAAGAGGCAAAAGTGCAAATTACTCCCCCATGATGCTCTTGCTTGGGAACTAAACGGAATCGAACCTTTTCGTCCGTGGAAGTTAGAATCAGTTCCGAAATAAATCGATCATTTAATAAGAATAAAATAAAAGCCTTTGCGTTTGCAGAGTATATGTAATTCTACAAGGTCTATATAAATATGAAAAAGAATGTTACAAGGCACGGATAAAGTTCCAGCCACTTCTAGATTACTTAAAGAGAGAGAGAGAGATATTAAACTAGAAAATAAACTTAAAACCGAAAAGCTTCAATTTCACGCCTTAGCTGACGATGAACCGACGATCGATCGTCATTTACCTTGGAATCAACACGCGAAAGAAACACTTCGATTCAACTTTCATTATCTCGAAAGTTATCTCGTGTTAGAGCAATCAATCGATGGGGTTTTGGTTTTACAACAGAGAGTAAAAATCGACCACAAGATTTTACTGAGAAAAGCAAAAATTTGACATACCTATAAAAAGGTCGTATTGCAAAATTAGAATCGCACCAAACCCCTTTGCTAATGAAAGCTAAGGTGTGGGTTTAGGAATTAGGAGGAAGACTGAAGCGGCACGGGAGAGAGAGAGAGAGAGAGAGAGAGAGAGAGGAGAAAGAGAAGGAGAGAAGAGAGATACGGGTACGGGTGCTGATCCACCGCATCTATATTCTGACTGCACCTGGTTCATGTGCGTACCAATAGTTTTGACTTTCGACTACCAGTACCAGTTGCCTTGTATAAAAGCGTATTTTTCCCAAATCAGCAGTGTTGCCGTTGGCACTTGGCAGCAGGCAGCACATGATTCTTCGGATTTCGGCTTCACCGGCAAAATTGACCCCGAAAAATAATACCATATTTCTTTCCATTTATAAAAAACGCGCGTGATGCGTGGAATAGATGACCCACAATCTTTTTTCATAACCGAATTTAATCAATATTCATAAAAAATCGACTCCATTGACCCTTCTTTTTTTCATACCCGCTGACGTGGCTCCTCCCTTTTGCATTTTTTATTCTCCCTCAACTTTTATGCATATCAGGCTACCAGCTGACTCATAATTTTGGCTTCATGCCATCTCAATTCTCAAAACACAAAAATTAGAAGAAAGAGAAGATAGAGAAAGGGAGGCGGCGAGGGGAAGAAACAGCTGACAGGTGGGACATAGGGGCATATTGGTCATAAAAAAAGACGAGAATATTTTTTATTCAAGACATTAGAATTGAGACGTCAAATTCAGTAAATAAAGTTTCAGCTACGTGTTATATGATTAATATATCACATAATGACACTAATATTACGATGAGTAATATATGTCATAAATGTGATTAATTGAAACAATGACATAATACGTATTTCGTTAAGATTTTAGATACGAATACATATATAGTTAAATGTGAATGAATTATAATTGTTTATGAATCAATTAAGATGAATTCTACTAATGCTAGTAAATGTCACAATTATTCTTTGGGTTTAATCAATTGATTTGGATCGAGATATCAAACAAAACGGACTCAATAAAATTTAGTATATTTTTTAGCAAATACACTTGGTATATATATATATATAGAGAGAGAAAGGGGGGATCCATTGGCCTCCTTTTTCGTAGCATCCTCTAGTCTCCTCGTCAAAATCAATGAAAATGGTCGATCCGGACCGTTGAAAACATTCTTCATACTAATATAGACTTAGAGACCAAATTTTAGATTTTTTAGATTTTTTTTACTATTTTATCGGACGGATTGAAAATTAGATTTTATCTAACGACTTATAGACATTCAATTTTCAACCCGTCAGATAAAATAGTAAAAAAATTCAAAAAAATCTAAAATTTAGTCTCCAAGTCTATATTAGTATGAGTAATGTTTTGAACGGTCCGGATCGGCCATATCATTGATTTTGGTGGAAAATAGGGCTGGAGGCTACGGAGTGGAGGCCACGATAAGGAGGCCACGGATCCCCCCTCATATATATAAATATATATAAATCATTTTACTATTTTTCGAATTGATTTACGTAAAAAGATATCAAAAAGATTTGCCTGAATATTGAACTATATCTTTTGTTCGTTTTTTATATACAAAGATTTTGATACATTCTAAAATGGCGGAGCCGCCGGTTTAATATATCAAAAAATAAAAGGTATTTATTACGAAATATACGAATTCTGTTGAGAAATTCTTTCCTAACTTATTGTGCAAATAATATCAAATTGTGTGTGTGTGTTTACAACAATAAATAACACTGTTTGGAAAAAGAATTGGAGATAATTTAATATCAAATATTCCAAAGAAGGGTACATTTCGAAGATATATTTTCACTAGTATAAAAAGTGTTGGGTCTCCAAGCATTACTGGATCATTGTTAGGCGCACATGTGTTGTGCATACGCTTAATTCCTCTGTCTCTTTCGCACTCATAATTGACCTTAGAATCTCATTCTAACAAATTAGTCACTTTGTACTCATGTTGTATATCCGTACCTATTTTACTCTTAATTAAAAATGTAAATAAATGTTGCTTGTTTAATATAAATATGGATCTGATATTTGATCGATTTTCGAGTGTCCATTTATCTAATTTTGATACATACACAATAATATACCTACATGTCACCGGATATATGTTAACAGTTCAAAATGACTAATTTGTCTAAAAATAAATCAAATATAAGACCGATATTTTTCATTAAACAAGCTATATTTTTAATGCTTTTAATGAATAACAAAATATGTGTTTTACACATTTAAAATAAGTTTTAATATAAAAACAACAAAATGAGTAAATTTGTGAATTTTTTAAATTTCAAAAGAGAAATACATAATATCCAAATTTCGAAGAAATACGAAATTTTGAAAATAAAAATAACATTTTTTGTCAATGAACACTTTTTGCTTAAAATTGTATAAAATAAAGTAGAAATTAAAAAAAGGAAAAATTTCTTTTTTGCCACTCTAAAAGTTGAAAATTGGTACAATGCCACTCCAAAACTCGTAATTGCTTATTTGCCATTACTTTCAAGATGCTATTATTTTTTTGCCATTATGATTATAAAAACTGAATAAAAAATGAAAACTTCTCTAAATACCCGAAATATCCCTTACATGAATTACAAATACGATATTACTTAGAATTAAGCCATTCGATCACATTCCATTCGAACTCCAACTAATCACTTCAAAAATTTCGACTCGCATTTGGTACGAGAGAAAGAAGAGAAGGGAAGAACCTTACTCCGCCTTGCTCCGCATATCGACTATGGCTATAGCTACAGGCAACCGACGACGGGCTTTTACTCACTCCGACACTCCTCTCCTCCCCGACGGTCCTCTCTCTCTCTGCTCCGCCAGATCACCTCTCCACTCTCTCGATCAGAGTCACCCATTTTCCTCCGGCCCTCCTCTCGGTTGAATTCAATCTGCTCTGAAAGTATGCAGCTGAAACTACGATCCTTTGTATTAAATTTGCAGAGAAAAAGACAACATGAAAATTATAGACTTTTTGGATTATAATACAAGTACACTGAACCGAGAATTTTTATGCGAGCCAGAATTTTCAACAATTAACATGAAAATTATGCGAGCCAGAATTTTTGGGATGATTAGTTGGGGTCGAATCAAATGTGATAGAATGGCTCAATTCTAATAGTAATATCTTATTTGTAATTAATGTCAGGGGCACTTCGGGTATTTATAGAAGTTTTCATTTTTTAATTATGCTTTTATAATCATAATGGCAAAAAAATAATAACATCTTGAAAGTAATGGCAAATAAATAATTTTAAGTTTTGGAGTGGCATTTTGACAATTTTAAACTTTTAGAGTGACCAAATAGAAAAAATTTTCTTAAAAAAAAATCAAAAATAAAAGGGTGATCAGCCTCGTTCATTATTACAGGTCATCCCGTTCCAAGTACAAGTAAAATATGAACGTATGCACAGAAAAATGAAGAAATGTGTTCATGGGAAGAGCTATTACATATTATTCAATTAGCGTACCCAAAATGTTTATAATTGCCACAAAGAATCATATTTTTCCCTAAAGAAGACTTGCATGCAAATGTGCAATGGATATTTGTTAGCATAGAATACTTATTACAGCCAGGGCGGAGCCACCTTGCACCAGGGGGTGCAGCTGAACCCTCTTGGAAATTTTTTTTTCAAAAATGATCATATATTTTTAAAAAAAATTCAAAAATGACTATATATTTGAAATTTTTTTGCATAAATGACCGTGTTAAAATTTTTTTTTTAAGAATAACCATCATTTCGAACCCCCCTGGAAAATACCGTAAATCTTGAACCCCCTGGCGAGAATCCTGGATCCGCCCCTGATTACAGCTACATAATAATTGTACGTATTTCTGTAAGGACTTTAAATTCTTTTAATACTCAATTAATAAGCTTCTGAGTCTGACTTGTTTTTCTTTCCCAAGAGAAAACAAAAATATATACATTTGGATTTGGATTTGTTTAGATGTTGAAAGTTTTGGATAGGGTTTCTGACAATAATGCAAATTGTTATTAATTGTTGGAATGAAACGGGTTCATGCACCGGTTCCACCAGCCTACATTTTTTTCACCACGTGGCAGTATTCACAACTCTGTCCCGAATGGGTCCAAGCTGAAGAGATAAGTCAGATGCAATAACTTCCCTATGGTTCAACGTATCATTCTAAAATTTTCTGAGGCGTTCAATTAATTCAGATCGGTAAAAAAAAAGTTATTTTAATTTTTATTGTGTTTTTTAAGGAATACTTTTCAACAATTTCAATAAATTGAACAGTTCGAATAAGTCAGAGTATTTAGTGTACTTATTTTTTAGAGTATTCAAATTCTTGCCATCATTTTTTATGTTAATTGTATATTGATTTAAATTTGCATGCATTATTTTGTAAAATCTATTATGAAGAACTGTATCGTAAAATAATCAGTTACTGAACTTTATAGTTGACTTTGTTTCGTTCCTTTTTTATATTTTTTTGGCGACGTAGATTGACAGATCTGAACGAATGCTATGAAAGTACTATTTTGAGCATTTGGATCGTATCGAATTACGCGGTGTCACAGACAACAATAATTTTAATAAGTTGTCTAAATTAGTAATGTGACAATGAATCTTATTATGCGCTGCATTAGCAGAAAGTAATAAAGATGTTCTTATAAAGCTGAGACATATACTTTCTATTCATTGAATCAATATGGTTATTCCCAGATATGGAGCTATTCAATGGCAAGTGTCCGAGCTTAATTTTCAGAAAACGTAAAATTTAGTATATTTTTAAATATTTTTGTAGTAAAAATAAGTTTTTAGCGATATTTTAGTGAGTTTTAATAAGTTTGTGTTCGGACTTGATTTCAACCTCAGTGTCCGGACTAAAATAACCTCTGAATCCGCTCCTGATTTTTTTGTTTTAAGTTGTTTTTAACTTATTTTGGTTGAAAAATATAGTTGTGTGGTTTTTTTTCTGATTTGTTTAACTCGGACAATGGTTTCTGCTTTTTCAATTTGTTAGACATCCGTGGTTAAAAAAAATTCAAAATGTAATCGACGAAGGTAAATTTATTGACTCAACTTAAAAGCTAAATATATTAAATTATTAATGGAGATGTTCCACGACATTAAGACATGTAAGAAAAATAATTCAGTTCAGTTCAACCCTTTATGTAAAGTTGAATAAACATCATTTCAAAATTTCTTAATGAAAAATATGTTTGCTTTAAATTTAATCATCATGCTCGATTTCAATAATATTAGGCAACTAGTACTACTGCAGCTTTTCATTCAGTTATTTCAGTTACACCTATTTCATCCTTAAATACTTAATTAACCCACTATCACAATTCACTATTATATCTTCAAATGATAATTCAAAGGCCAGTGCTATTTTCAGGGCATGATGTTCTATTTTCAGAGCTAGGCAACTTAAATTTTACGTTATTCTCAAATTACCCTTTTTAGTATTCTTTATTAAATCCTCTTTAGTCCAGCGCAATCAAATTCTTACCAAATCATAGATTCTAAAAATTTTCGTTACCTTTCTTGTCCTTCAAATCTCCCAGCAATTGCTCTTAATTTTTTTCCCTTTTCGCCTGCAAGCAAGAATGCAAAAGCAGAAGAATAGAAAATTTATCGGAGGTGTAAAATCAAATCATAAACTTTAATTTCGCTCGTTCATCCAAGAACACGAGTACGAGTATCAGTTGCGAAATCGATTGAAGCAGCGTGCCTTTCTCAAGAAATCCAATCTGGAGTTCTGCTATAAGGTATAATTGTTGTGTTTTATTTTATTTCTTAATTCAACAGAAACAATTCTCAAACTGAAGTATTTGGTTTACAATTGCTAAGTAAATTTAATGTCTGCAACATGTTTGACGAATTGCCTGGACTAAAATTTTCAATTCTAATTTATATAACATGTCGATAAATTGTAATTTTATCTTCGTTATGCATTTTCTATGTATGTTTAAGCTGAAGTCGTGTAGAAACACCAAGAGAAGTTGGTGCAACCGTCATTTTCCTGTAAATAAATATTACAATATTGCATAGCATTTTTTTGGAGTTATTGGTAAACTATGATTCTTTACTTCCTGAAACTGATTTTCGGCCAAGGTTGCTTCATCCAAGAAATGACATATGTTCATCATATTCCTTCATTTCAACACCAAATGCACACTTAACTTCCTTATGGCTGGACTGATTATTTCTACCAACTCTTGTATCACTTGCTTGCTTTAGTGAGAGCTTCCCATTTGCATATAATGATTGCTTGAGTTTTATTAATCTAATTTTTTTTTGGCATATCATTTGCAGATGGATCTTAATGAGACTGTTGATGTCCAAGAAATAGAAAGTGAAAAACACCAATTAACCCAACTACACTTTGAGAAATCTGAAGAGTTAGTTAAAAGTGCTCGAATTTTCTTTCAAAAAAGGGGTTATGGTTTATCTGTTCGTAGTTCCAGAAAAGATAAATATGTAGTTTTGGGTTGCGATAGAGGTGGTTGTTATCGAGATCCACGGAATATTTCAATAGAAGAAAGAAAAAGAACAACCATGAGCCATTTGACAAATTGCTCATTTCAAATTAAGGGAAAACGACTAGATGATGGAGTTTGGAAGATTGAAATAGTCAACTACTCTCACAACCATGAGGCCTCTGTTGATATTACAGGACATCCTGTAAGTCGTCGGTTGTCAAAAGAAGAAATCAAGAGTGTTGAACATATGAGCAAATTTGGAATACCACCGAGAAGGATCCTTTCTTCTCTTCGTGAGATGAACCCTAATATTCCCGCAAACTCAAAAACCATTTACAATGCTAAAGGAAAAATACGCAAGGATAATTTGGCGGGTCGTTCGACAATTCAAGCTCTTTTAGAAGAACTGGGGCATGGAGGCTTTATGTATGACCCCTTGCATGATCAAGGTGGTCATCTCACACATCTTTTTTTCGCACATCCATTGTCAGTGAAGTTAACCCAACACTTTTTCAATATTTTTATAATGGATTGTACCTACAAAACCAATAGATACAAAATGCCATTATTAGATATAGTTGGAGTTTCTTGTTTCAACACATCCTTTTACTCAGGATTTGCATTCTTGAAAAAAGAGAGTGAGGAAGATTATGTCTGGGCCTTAAAAATGTTTAGCAAAATTCTAGGTGAGAAACAACCTTGTGTTATTATAACTGATAGGGAGCAAGCTTTGATAAATGCCATAAAGATTGTTTTTCCAACTTGTACACATCTGCTTTGTGTATGGCATATAGAAAAGAATATTTTGACGAAATGTAAAAAGAAATTTGAAACTCATGAGGATTGGGATGGTTTTTTGTGTTTCTGGAAGACAGTTGTTTATTCCTCAAGTGAGTTAGAATACATAGAAAATTGGAAAGAGTTTGAAACAATTTACAAAGAGAAAAAGGAGGTGTTGAATTATATTGAAAAGGTGTGGCTACCAAGCAAAGAAAAGTTTGTTGGTGCATGGACATATGAATACATGCACTTTGGCAATCGTGCATCTTCTCGAGCAGAATCAGCACACTCAAAGCTTAAGAAGTATTTAGAAGTGTCAACTGGTGATCTCTATGAGGTGCATACTAAAATTTGTCTAGCAATTCAAAATGAATTCAACGAGATTAAGGTACTATTAGTTCACTTCTTATGATTAGGGCTTAAATATTATTAATTTAGCTCTATAGATTTTTTAATTCAATTATTTTGTAGGTCCGACTTGCGAGTGAAAAGATCCATCTTCTTCATATTTGTAATACATCTTTTTTTAAAGATGTTATTTATCGTGTGTCCCTGCATGCCCTAAAAGTAGTATACAAACAATATGAAAAAGCAAAGTTAGGCACTGTGAGTCCAATCTGCACTGGAAAATTCACAAGGACGATGGGTCTTCCTTGCGCACATAAGATGAGTAATTGGAAAGATGGAAGATTATCTCTCGACTTGGTACACACACAATGGCGGATTGATAAAATGTCATTGAGTGCTCCCACACCTATGTCCAGTGAGGGTTGTGGTGATAGTTTTGACATCCTACTAAAAGAGCTTCACACTAAGTATCAAGAATGGCCAATTTCTAAAAAAGAAGTTGCTCGAGAAAAGATTAATGAACTTCTAAACCATTTTGATGTGTTCTTTGAACCTAATATTCAACAGTCAAAAGGTCGTCCACGAAATTCAAATAAGAAGAGAAAGGCTGCAAGTTCAACACAACGAGATCCGTCGAGTTTTGAAATGGTGGAAGCATCCTGCCATATTGGTTCAAGCAAGCAAACTGAACACATTAGCACTATAGATGAAGGCAACTATGTTACTTTACAAGCAAACACATATTCTTTTATTGATTTAAACGCTAGTCCTATCATGTAAAATTAAATTATGAGTACCTGCAATCATATTGACATTGAATTTTATAATTTCATTTTTATTTCAAATACTGGCAACTTCATATTTGTCAGCTTCATTTTGATCTGAATCATATTTTGACTTCACAACATGATGAGAAATGATTGTTGTCATTAAGAATGAGGTAATTGTTTCTTTTCTGTTTAGTTTTAGCTTTTGCATTGAATGGTTTATAGGCACACTGCTGTGAGTGATATGAGAGATTTCATCTATAATATGTTTCAACCCTGCTTCAGTGGGCTTTGTACTGATATATGCCACTGCTTTTATATTTTAGTAAGTTCATGTTACTAATTAAATTTTGGAGTTATTGATTTCATATTATTAAAAGTTGAAGAATATTTTAGATATATTTGCACATTTAGGTATCATTGTGGCATCTAAACAGAACAAATACACGTTTTAGATATATTTGCCTGCTTCGTCCTTGGCACCATTCTAGAATAAATTAAGTAGAAAACTAAATCATACTACTATGCAGAGGAAATAAGATCACAATCACATCAAACTATGTAGGATAATATCCAGTGGGAGCAACTCGTGATTTCAAATGAAAAAGGAAAGGTTACCTACTGTCTTTGCCCCAGATCGATTAATGCAAAAATGGAAAGAACCTACAGTAAATATTCATCTAGCTTTATAATAAAGAGGATGCACAATTACAGGATATGATTAAAAAGATATTAAGGAAGGGTAATTTGGGAATAACGTAAAATTTAAGTTGCCTAGCTCTGAAAATAGAACATCCAGCCCTGAAAATAGCACTGGCCATGAAAGACCAGCTCAGGATCAGACCTAATCCAGGCCCAGCCCAGGATCAGGCCCAGCCCAATTCACATCCACTACTTCAATTGAACATGATGATTGATGAGTGATTGAGTGTGCCATACTTCCATGGAATGGAACTATCAACTATGTAAACATGAGGCTCTGCTTATAATGTAACCAACCAAAGACTGCATGCATCATTGTATGAGATGTGACTATTTATAATTCTGGAATTTTATTGACATGCTCTTGTCGCTCTCAGTCTCTCACCAGTCACTAATAAAGAACTGAGGCCACGAGCAGCTTATTACAATTAATAAAATTAAATGAATAACAAATATTAACAAATTTTATTTGATACTAGAATCAGGTCTGATCGTTGTTGCAGATCTTATTTAATAAAATTATTGTATTTAAATACAATCATATTTAAAAAAAACATCAGATCGTTCTGCATTAATTGCTTAATTTTTTTTTCATTTTAAACACAACAATTATTAGTGAATATAAGTATTATCGTAACAAAGGACAATAATAGAAATATAATAAATGCAAATTAATTATACACCAAAATAAATATTATTGACATTAAAATATTTTCCTTACAACTAGATATGAGAGAACATTATCTTTGGCGAGATTACAACACTCAAATATGATGAAGATAGACACGGTGAAAATAGACTCGAATATCTACATCTCGATGACTTGCGACGATTAAAAAATAATAATTACAATCACGATGAGCGTAGTCGAAGTTGTTATAAAAATGTTAAGTATGATTAGTATTTTTTCTACAAACTTTAATTACGCTCATGAGGACTGTAATTTATTTTTTATCATGCAAGCTATTGAAATGTACATATTCTAATCTATTTTCATCAGGTCAAATTTAATTTGCAGTCGGAGGAATGTGGATCTCAAATTTGGCTCCATCTTCAACTTATGTCTTAATTAGTAATTTTTTATCACGAGTTTGCATCAGAATTAATTTTGAATCGCTCGTTTCTCCGATCATAAATCAATCTCGACGCGATGAAAGTAGACTCGAATATCTCAGGGGCGGATTCAAGATTTTTGTCAGGGTGGGTCGGTAATCGAATTTTAATAAATTGTTGGGTACAAATCCATTAAATAATCGGGTACAAATCCATTAAGTAATCGGTAATAATTAATAATAAAAATTTGAACATATATTCTTAAAAAAACTATTTAAAAAACAAGTTAAAATAATAAATAGCAGATAATCAAGTCATTGAATACATTATCTCATTTTACATATTAAAAACAAAAAAACTCAAAATAATAGATAATCAAGCCGATAAAGGCAATGTTCCTATACGAGACTTCATATTTTGGAACCTTCGCATAACTTTTTTCTTGTCCACGCTAATAAATAGATCTCTCTCAATAAAAGTAATCAAACAATCATTCATCCATTTATCTCCCATGCTACTTCTTAATTCGGTTTTCACCAAATTCATTACTGAAAAATACCCGCTCAACACTAGCCGTAGCAACCGGCAATATCAAGCACAATTTCACCAACTTGTAAACCAATGGATAAACATTGTGCTTATTTGTTTCCACCATTTTTTGAGAAAGTTCAACCAAGTTATTTATCTCAAAAAAGTCTCTATCATCTTGCACATCTATATAATAATTCTCTAATTGACTTCCGAGCATAGGAAGCTCGAATTGATCAAAATTCGAGGGATAAAATTGAGCTAATCGAAGCAATCTTTCTCTATTAAAAGCGGAAAAATGATTCTTTGGATCCAAACATGTCATACACATGAGAAGTTCACTGTTTATTTCTGTGAATCTATCATTAAGCTCTCTTAATTGCATATCAATAACCGTGTAAAACATATCAACACGATAATAATGCAAATAAATCAAATCTGTTTGGCATCGTGGATTATCAACATAAAACTCCTCCATATTTGGAACTTGAATTTTGTGTTCATCACAAAACTCACACACTTCTTTGAGTAACTCTTTCCAACCGTTATCCCTCATATTTTGCAACCGAATTTTTGCGATTCTCACTAAGCGCATATCATTCACTATGTCTTAATCTTTTTTTTGCAAGGTTTGTGATAGATCGTGTGTAATGAGTAATGATTTTCTCATGAAATGTAATAAAAAAACAAACTCAAACTTCTGCATAACTCTTTGGTATCCATGCGCTTGTGCTTTTTGCGATCTCTTTCCCTCATCATTTTTAATTTCCACAAGTAATTCTAATGTTGTTGAAAATAGTATAATCATACTATTTAAGGTGGCCAAATGGGAACTCCATCGAGTAAAGCCAGCACGTGCAATACCAACTTCTTGGTTCAAACCTCTTCTCGTTGTAATTTTCCCAGCTGAAATTTGTTCCACAGTTTCAGCTCTCCGATTCTCACGTAACTGATCACGTCTTTTGGTCGATCCACCAGCAACAATGAGAATACCATCAACTGCTTGAAAAAATAACTCAACCTCGTGATGCTCATTGGCTACCGCAACAAGAGCCAATTGTAATTGATGAGCAAACCAATGCACATAGTATGCCGAGTTGTTCTCCCTCAAAATCAATGCCTTGAGACCTTTGAATTCTCCGTTCATGTTGCTAGCCCAATCATAAGCTTGACCACGGAATCTATAGTTTAAAAAATAGTATCATTTTAATAAAAAAAAATAATTCAAACATATAATAGAAAAATTACAACATTGTATCTTTTTACATTCTTACCTAGAAAAAGATAGACCATACTTTCCGAGTAAATCCTCAAGTATCACCTTCAAAGTCAGTGCTGTTGTTTCATAAACATGAATAATGCCTATAAAATAAAAAAAATTGTATCATTTTACAGTCACATAATACAATTGTACATGATATTAAATTTGAGGCAACTACAAAGCATGATAAACAAAGTTTTAAAAATATCAAATTATGACTAATTCTTACCTAAAAATATCAAATTATGTTTTGGTTCACGGATCTATCACGGGTCGGGTTGGCCCCAAATCCCCCAAACCCGTCTAAACTCGTTCCCGTGTAGACCCATGCCCGACTCGTCCCAAGACCCGCCCGTGCCCGACCCGTGGATTCGTGCAAAAATAAAAAAAAATACAAAAAATTCAAAAAAATTCAGAATAATCGAAATATATATATATATATATTAAAATAATGTATAGTTTTAAATTAAAAAAATTCGAAAAAAATTAAAAAATTAAAAAAGTTGGACGGATTCGACCCGACCCGTCTGGACCCGCCCGGACCCTACCCGCCTGGGTTTATCACGGGTCGGATTGGGGGTTTTGGGTTCGGACCCGTGCATACCCGCCCCATTGTACCCGTGGACCCACCGTACCCGTGGATCCGGACGGGTCGGATCCACGGGTACCCGACCAGCCCCGTTATTAAAAGCCTGCCTCAAAGGCTTTTTGACACCTTTTCCAATTTCTAAAACCCTCTCCTACGAAATTAGTTCCTCCACCGGATCCAAGATTTCCTGATCTAAATAGATAACAAGGAAGACAGAATACCGCATCCTTACTTATGCTATACTCCAATTGTACTTATCAAACCAAACCGTGTTAAACCTTCTCATTTGCCCACCAAAATCGGTTTGGGGAAACTCATGGTTGTAAGGTTGACATGGATCACGTGTTAGGTAAAATTGACGTAAACGATCACGCTCATTTGGATTATAATGAGATATAGGTGGTCTTACAACAGGATCTGAAAGAGGATCTTGTTCGCCACTATTAATCTCTTGAAGATGATTAGAACTTGAGGATGAATCAACGTGAGATTTTAAAACCTTCTTAAAAAATCGTTGCATTTTTTTCAACCTATCAATAAATAAGTTAATAGAATGTAGGCATTAGCAAATAAAATGATTTTATCATGAAAATAATCAAATAGATAATTCACGGTTTTTCAAATCTAACACTTTGACCTTGAACCGAAAATTGAAAAAAAAATTACAGGAACCTAATTCACAATGTTTCTAAGTATTCCTAATTGACTAATTACCTTATTTGCAAATTAAGAAAGAACTTAGAGAGAGAGAGAGAGATGAGTGGAGCGGCAAATTCTTTTTTTTGTCTGAGTTGCGATTGAGTCAGTGAGAGAGAGAGCGAGATTGTGAGAGTCAGCGAGTGGAGCGCAGAATTCTCAAAATCGTGTCTGCGTGTTTAAAAATGACACAAAATGAAACGACACAACACGATAAGGACACGACACGGTTAAGACACGGCACGGGACACTGCACGGTACTGTTCACGTGCCGTGTCTTAAGTGTGTCGTGCTTAGATTTCATACTGTATAACACGGCACGAAACATAACATTTACGAGGAGAGACACGACATGACACTGCACGCAAACACGGCACAGAACGACACGAGAATACATCTAGAAACGACACATTTAGGCACGACACGATGTCATGAGTAGGCACATATATGCACGGATAGGCACAGACAGGCACGAAAGTTCAAATTTTTTGAAATTTTCCGACGGGAGTTGTAAATTCGTTCAACCTCTAAAATAGTATCAAATGTCAATTTTCCAATTTTTCAACGTTTATGAGCTATGACTTATGACTCTAAAAAAATGTACTAGAGGTCCAAAAAATAATTGTCTATAAAATTTAAAGATTTTTTTTTCAGAAGCAACAAAACACGAACAAACACATCACAATTAGGCACGACACGACACGTTTAAGCACGACACAGTTAAGAGACGACATGTTTAAGAAACGACGTGCCTAAATGTGCCGTGTCTTAACCGTTCCGTTCCGATCCCTTTCAATTTTTGGCACGCCATGGAATGACACGATAAAAATAATAAAATACTAATTGTACCGTACCGTGCTGTGCCGTGCCAAGTCGTGTTTGAAACGAAACGACATGAATTTAGAACACTAGTGGAGTGGTGAGTTTCTTTTTTATTTTATGGTGAGGGTCCAATGAAAGTATGCGAGACATGAGAGAGTCATATAAGATGTAAGATGAGTGGGAGACAACTGGGGATTTGGGTCAAGATTTTTTTTTTTTGAACTGTGAGAGTGACGTGAGAGTCAAATTATATTTTGGGTGAGTGGGAGATAGCTGGAGAGAGACGTTGGCGAGTGGGAGACAGCTGGAGAGAGACGTGACGCGAGAGGGAGTTTCGAGAAGTTTTTTTTGGGCTTAGCACTGCGTTTTGATAAATTATATTTTTAAAGTTTGAACAGTTCGTTAAGTTCAGCTGTTACTGTTAAGTCCAGCAATTAGGATGAGGCAAATTTTCTGTCCAGGATGTGACAAAAATTCCAACTCAGTATTATTTCTATAGCAATTTCAAAATGCAGGGTGGGGCGACTGCCCCACCCTGGCACAGTGTAAATCCGCCCCTGAAAGTCGAAAGCCGAAGAATCATGTGCTGCCTGCTGCCAAGTGCCAACGGCAGCACTGCTGATTTGGAAAGTGAGCGCCGATCTGCATGAAAGACCAGCCCAGGATCAGGCCCAGTACAGGCCCAGCCCAATTCACATCCACTACTTCAGTTGAACATGATGATTGATGAGTGACTGAGTGCGCAATACTTCCATGGAATGGAACTATCAACTATATAAGCATGAGGCTCCGCTTATAATGTAACCAACCAAGGACTGCATGCATCACTGTATGAGATGTGACTATTTATAATTCTGGAATTTTATTGACATGCTCTTGTCGCTCTTAGAACTGAGGCCACGAGCAGCTTATTACAATTAATAAAATTAAATGAATAACAAATATTAACAAATTTTATTTGATACTAGAATCGGGCCAATCATTGTTGCAAATCTTATTTAATAAAATTGTTGTATTTAAATACAATCATATTTTCAAAAAAAAAAAACATCAGATCGATCTGCATTAATTGCTTAAAAGTTTTTTTTTTCCATTTTAAACACAACAATTATTAGTGAATATAAGTATTATAGTAACAAAGGACAATAATAGAAATATAATAAATGTAAATTAATTATACACCAAAATAAATATTATTGACATTAAAATATTTTCCTTACAACTGGATAGGAGAGAACATTATCTTTGGCGAGATTACAACACTCAAATATGATGAAGATAGACACGATGGAAATAAACTCGAATATTTACATCTCGATGACTTGCGACAATTAAAAAATAATAATTATAGTCACGATGAGCGTAGTCGAAGTTGTTATAAAAATGTTAAGTATGATTAGTATTTTTTCTACAAACTTCAATTACGCTCGTGAGGACTGTAATTTTAGAAAAAAAATTTTATCATGCAAGCTATCGAAATGTACATATTCGAGTCTATTTTAATCAGGTCAAATTTTATTTGCAGTCGAATGAATATGCATCTCAAATTTGACTTAATTTTCAACTTATGTCTTAATTAGTAATTTTTTATCACGAGTTTGCGTTAGAATCAATTTTAAATCGCTCGTTTCTCCGATCATAAATCAATCTCGATACAATGAAAGTAAACTCGAATATCTACAACTTGATGATTTGCGACAATAAGAAATACTAATTGTTATCTCAAGAAACACAACTTAAATTATCACAAAAATGACCTAAATATGATCCAACTCATATCTTTATTTATATTTTTTTATTAATAAAAAAATAATGCATAGATTGGACGTGAAGAACAGAAATCCAAGTTTTAATGGACTATATTGGACACAATCCATTTGGCTTTTCCGACAGTTGCTCACAATTTCGATCTTTTTCATTTTTAGAATTCTAAAGACAATCTTTCTTTTTATTTATTATTTATTTGTTAAATTTCTATTATTAAAAAATGGAATCCGTTGCACCCTTGTACACCGTACACGCGGTTTTCTTATTACATTCACATCATCACATGCATCCACCACTACTGGGGCTCCAGCCACAAACAATCTCCGTAGATCCTGGATCTATTATTTTTTTTTCATTGTTCTGGCACTCTCATTGCAGCCAACTCTGTAATGGATCTCAGAAGAATTTCTTGCTTTGATCAGAAAATACAAATGGATCTCCGTGGTTGTTTTTAACTTATTTTGGTTATTCGGTTAAAATACATTAAAGAAAATATATATATTATACACTTACAACTTCCAAGAATATATATATATTTATCTAATATATAGAAATAACAAGGAAATTACTCCTAATTCAGCCCAAATTAATTGTCTAGCTTACTAGCTAGCCTAGGTGACTCGATCTTAAGCCATAACTCTTAACAATCAACTAGAAAGCCACAACTTAATTTTCACATAGTTAACTAGTTTAACTAGAGACCTCCATTAATTAATTTCGCACTCAATTTAATGTTGCTTCTAGAAACTGAAACTCTCTCTTTACAGGAAAGAGTATTGGGACTGTTCCATCAGCACAGGCGGCGTTCATCCCTCTTTTAATAAGAACCATTTAATAACTCCATACTTATTTTAGTTGTCATGGCACCGACACAGTACTTTTGAAACCTGGTTTAAAGTTTAAACACAGATACACATATTAGAAGAGAGAGAGAGAGAGAGAGAGAGAGAGAGAGAGTGAGTGTGTGTAGCAAAATAGTGCAAAAGTTATTCCACTTGTTATCATTCCATAGAGCCGATAGCTCTCAGCTAACTAAAGCCACAGAGCTAAGACTGAAAAGCTACTGTAGAAATAAAGAAATGCAAGCCAAAGCACAAAAGAACAGGTTCTTACTCTTAACACAAATAATAACAGTATTGATCCACACATGGATAGCAGAAACCAAGGCCAAGGTGCCGGCACTAATAGTCTTTGGCGACTCCACTGTCGATGCCGGCAACAACAATGTCTTACCTACAGCACTGAAAGCCAATTTCCCACCTTACGGCAGGGATTTCATGGGCACCGCAAAGCCGACAGGTCGGTTCAGCAATGGCAGGCTTGCAACTGACTTTTACTCAGAGATGTATGGCCTCCGATCGTTTGTTCCGGCGTACTTGGACCCCGAGTACAACATTGAGGATTTTGCAACAGGCGTTTGCTTCGCTTCTGCCGGGACGGGTATAGACCCTGAAACTGCTGGAGTTCTGGTAAATTTATTTTCAATTTCTTTCTTTCAATGATTTAATTTCAACTATGTACGTGTAAGGTAGCAATCATCCCTTAATACAATTATATTTTTAATCACAATACATATATACCAAATTTTGTAATGGGAACAAGCACCTGAAGTTAATGAAGGATTAATGCTTATATAAATTTTATTTATCTTTTATTACGAAAGTTAGTAATACCACTATCGAAGCAAGTGGAACTATTTGCGGAATATCAAGCAAGGCTGGAAGCTTATCTCGGTGCTGAAATGGCAAAGCGAACAATAAGTGAAGGAGTTTATGCAATTAGCATTGGCACAAATGACTTCATAGAGAACTACTTTGCATCTGCTACCCCTCGTTTTCTTGAATTTACGCCAGAGAGATACGTTCAATTTCTGATCGGTCTGGCTCGAGATTTTATTCTGCAGATTTACATGCTAGGAGCTCGAAAGATAGGCTTCACAGGTAGCTTGTTTCATTTTTTTTTTCCTTCATACCCATGATACTCAATATATAGTTGGAAACTTTTTGTACGAAATGGTTCAATATATAGTTGGAATGTTGTAATTTTGCAATAATATCTCATAATTTTGGTAGGTTGAAGGTGGGGTTATAATTTCTTAATTGCATTTAACACAGTGAAGTTCTGAAATGTTGTAGGATTGTCAGGGATCGGGTGTTTGCCTTTCGAGAGGAATAGGAACCCGATGCGGGGCCAGCCCTGCATAGAGGAATACAACAAGGTAGCAAGAGATTTCAACTTAAAGTTACAGCAGATGACAGATGAACTCTGCAATGCCTTGCCAGATTTGCAATTGAGAGTTGCACACCTCTATGACTTCTTTTCAGTCATTCTTCAAAATCCTTCTCTATATGGTACGCATCATATCTTGTTATCACAATTTTGCTAAGATATAAGAAGGAATAAACGATGCTTACATGCAAATTTCTCATTGACATTCCATTGAATCTCGAATGTTTAGAAGGTTTATTAGCATGGATGCCAATTAACTGTCCAGTTTTGCAATTTGTTGTTTTTTCAGGGTTTGAAGATTCAAAGTATGGGTGCTGTGGAACAGGAACATTTGAGCTAGGCTACTCGTGCAACGACTATACGCCTTTCACTTGTACAGATGCAAACAAATACATATTTTGGGATGCGGTACATCCTTCAGAGAAGACGAGTCGAATAGTTGCAGAGCATTTGATGAACACTACATTTTCCAAATTCAAATAACACAACAGATTTTATGAAAACTGTTTCCCCTTGCTTTCTGGAGGGCTGGTACATGTTCAACAAAGCTAATCTCAGATGGCTTATAGATAATTTGTAATACATAGATTATTAATATTTGTATTTAACTGTTATTAACATTTATTTTATCTTCAAGAAATACATATCTATTTTTTTTAATAGTCTCCATGTTGTCTGTTAGGATCAATAGATCAAAAGTTCTCATAATTATGAAAAGATATTTACTGGTGCGAGTGTGACTTGCCATTTTCAGCTTGCCTATTTGACTTGCACTCCCCTTTCCTTTCTCATATAAATTGTAAAGTTAACAAACTTTTGATGCACAGCTCCAAGTTTAATCAGCACAAATTAATAGTTTCACTAGGTAGACAATCAAAACTGAAAATAATATAGTTCACAAACAAATTACAACAGTGCCCGCAACTTATTGCCCCCAAAAAGGTGACTACCATCTAAAAAAGAAAAAAGCAAGCCTACTCTGATTTACGACCAGAAAGTTTAAATAGCCGAGAAAATAAAGAGAAAAGCCAAGCAAAAAATACCGTGAGGTAATTTTTTGACCTTTGCTTGGGTTTTGTCTCTTCTGGTCTAGGTCCGAACAAACCCTTGTACAGCTCCTTCTGCTTTTGGTAAACTTCCTTTTCATGCTTGGCTAACAACTTGAGTTCTCGAATAATGGCCATGTCTTCTGGTGCGAATTTTTGGGCCTTCTGCAAATCGTCCCGTGCAGAGTCCGTCTGCCCGAGAACTGCCCGAGCTTTGCCCCTTCTGAAAAGGGCCTTCACATTGTTCTCATCCTCTGACAAGACCTGGTAGGTAGGATAGGGTCAGGATTAGGATTCAAGGTTCAAGGTAGAACTGGTACATAATTCATCCTACCAGTATTATACATCTAACACATAACAAACATACCAGGATTATGCTGTAATACAACCCTAGTACACACAAGAAAGGTGACTTGTACTGTGTAACAACATAATCTACTCTAATTTTGAATTATCAATCTTTGCATAAGTTACTTGAGTTTTTGGTTCTTATTTGCCACTGGAGAAAGTTGCAAAACATTTTTTTTTAATATGACAATATAAAAATAAAAAATGGGAGAATGGAACTAAAAAAATGCATATTGTAAAACGAGGAAGTTCGAATTGATTGTTGCAAACCAAACTTGGTTTGTATTCATGTCCGACGAACCAATTTTACAAATTTGTAAATTCCCAACATAGAATATAATGTAGATATAGATGTGTTCGCAGACATCTCCGGACCAAAAATGTGATTCACAGACAATATCTACGAACCAAAAATGTAATTCACGTATATTGTATACAAACTTCTCACTTTTAAAAGATTGTTGTTGGAATCCCATACATTGCCTTTTCAGCTTCCTGTGCTAATAAAAAAGTGGTGCCAAAACCTTCTTCCTTGCTTTTACCATTAACTAAATTTCAGCTTTGATGGACCAAAATCGGAAACTGGTAAATTGGTAAGCAAACTGAACACTAAACACAAGGATACAAGTTTGCAAATATATTAGCAAGAATCAAAATTTGGTGGATAGAGATGAAATGCTGCCACAGTAGCATCTACTACAACAAGCACTAGCTTCAAAACGAGACAGATTTGAATTACTTGGAGAAATATATAGAAATAATAATGGAGTTGACATTTTAGCCTTCCATAGGTAAAACCTACAGGCAAGTGAAACCTTTCAGGATTTATTACATTAGTTCTAGCCTTCTAGGTTCATTGTAACACAACAAAAGAAATTAAATATACATATATACTTACAATAGTGCATTGTGCTATGGCTTCATCATACCGCTTCAGCTTGATTAGGCACTGAGCCGTGTTGAGATGGCATGGATTCTTCACTGCTAGTGCCATGTCTCTATATTTTCCAAATAATTGAAACATAAAATCATCCCCCATATATGCAATTGCCTGAAAGTAAACAAAAGTGAAAGGAGAAATAAATATCAATAAATTGGTTTAAAAGAAAAAGTATCCCAAAGAGAGTTCTCAATTAACAAAACCATTATAAACTGTGGCAACAAGCCTTTTTCATCTTTGATACCAAGACTCATAGTTTGGTACTGGCACCTACAGTTAGCAAACATGATCAGAGAAATCAATCTCAACATATTTTGTTTTCAAACAAGAGGAATTGAAAGAAGGGCCTTGAATAATGAAATCAACACTAATGTACCTTTGTACCAAGTAATTTTTTACCCATGCAAGTCCTAACAGTAGGTGCCAGTACCAAACTATGAAAAATATGTATCAGTCACCAAATATTAAACACCCAAAAATAATAATTTACAAGCCAGCTAGAAAATCATTATACAAGAAAAATGTTAAACAAGTATCAATTAGAGTGAAGCTGGCATTCAGCACCATTTCATATTGTTGCATTGCCTCTTCAAGCTTCTCTTCGGCGAATAGTGCATTCCCTTCTTTCTTCCTCCTGTCAGCTGCTTCAATTCTCTCTTCTACTGTCATATCACTCCTTGCCTTTCCCTATTTATATTCAAAACTGTCAAATTTTACTTACTAAAAAGGTTTCCAAAAAGCAATGCCCAAAATAACGTACAAGTCTTGCATAGAACTAGCAATATCTTGCATTAGCACCGTATCGAACAGTAAATTATGTCAATAGAAACAAGGTAATGTGTGAATTTAACCATTTTCTTCTGTATACAGAGCGTGCAATAATCTAGAAATAAGGAGTGACAAAATATGAATCCAAGCCGAAACCAATTTCTCATTATTCATTAAATTTTAAAAAAGATAGAGAGAGAGCGAGGTTCTTGACAGCTGCTGTCAAGTTTTCGAAAAAAGAGAGAGAGAGAGAGTTGCCTCTTTGGCTTCATCAAAACCGATAAGCTCAACCACATACAAGAGATCAGCCATGGGCGGAACATTGGGGAACGAGAAGCTCCCCTCTTTGCCATACCCCAATTCCCATTCCACATGCAACAGTGCTTTCTCCCCCCTTTTCATGCTTGCTATCCCTATCGCCAAC
The DNA here is from genome assembly GCA_964058865.1 of Eleocharis quinqueflora. NCBI lineage: Eukaryota > Viridiplantae > Streptophyta > Magnoliopsida > Poales > Cyperaceae > Eleocharis > Eleocharis quinqueflora. Next base: position 201,270 of record CAXKVX010001399.1, read on the forward strand.
CCAGCCATCTCCTTTTTCTCTGGAATAAAGCCAATAGTAAATGGTTTGTAGCAAAAGTAATCAATCAATTCTAATCGAAAAAATTCAACATCATTAACTTAGGTGTTTCATTACAAATCACAGAGAAGAAAAAGGTTCCCCACACAAAGCCACCATTTATCATATTTGCATACACACCCAATTGTTCTTCACATGATCTGAACTTCTAAAGGCACATTCCCTAAAACATCTACACTGTGTGCTCATAAACTTGACTTTCTATGGAATCTTATTGAATGAAATAGAACAAAGAAAACTTTATTTGTATTAATTACTTTGCATAAAGAATCATAGGCTATTTACTGATTTTTCTTTTATTTTTTAAGCAGACCTTGGTTTCATGGTCAATTGTTACTAGGCTACTAGCTAAGTATCCTGATAATGTCGAGTGTTGCTATCAATTCCATGCGCAATATAATGACATAATATACTGGGTGTATTTTGGAAGTAAAACGAATAAACCGAAGAAAATAAGGTATAGTATATCAATGTACCTTTTCCAAGAACAAGTTCAGTTGGATGTTGTTCTTGCCATGTATCTTCAAACTTATGTAAAGTGCTCTTAACCCATGCTCGATAGTGCACTAACACATTAAAATTACAAATAATAACAATTAGACAAAACTAAAAGAATAGTAAGTGATACAATTTGAATAACCGTTTATTATCATAAGAAGTTTCTTGTATCGCAAGTAGACAGATATGGTTCCATCTGACTTTATGTTGTTTGTTGGATAAGTAGCCAGGGGCGGATCCATTCATTCATGGCCAAGCCCTAGCAAGTGCCCGGGCTTGATTTAAAAAAAAAACATAAAATTTAGTATATTTTTTAGTTATTTTTGTAGTGAAAAATGAGTTTTTAATGATATTTTAGTAAGCTTTAGTGGGTTTGTGTACGGACTTGATCTCAACCTCAGTGCCTGGACTTGGTTGTGCCCGGGCTTAACTGGGCCTCTGGATCTGCCCCTGTAGTAGCCGAAATCAAGGTCAGAATCTGAACACGAACGTACTGGTAAATTGCCACAGTTTCTGACACTCCAATATACTTTATCATTTATGATTTTGTACCTATTCCTAGAGTCCCCTAAGCAGGTACAGTATACCTAGATGAGAAAATAATCTGCTTACAGAAACATGTGGAGAGCTGAGAAGGTTGTTTTCCATAGCCTTCCTTAATAATTTGTTTATTGACCTTTTCATGAAGCATTTCCATTGGAGAGTCGACCTTTGGGGGACTGGAAGCATCTTGTACCGGTTCACTCTGAACAACTGAGGTATTCTCTACAGTTATTTCATTGTCCCCATATTCATCTAAAATAAACCATAAGAATGCTTTAATTATAAAAAATTGGAGGTTTGCCATAGAACAGAGATAGCAACATAAATGAGACCTCCCCCGTTTTGAGTGCTATAGTCACATTACAACTGCTAAATAAGCATACAATACATGTACTGATACTGTTACTTGTTCAGTTAAAAGTCTTGATTATGTACTTTAAAGTTCGTAAATTAAAGTAAAGTAAAGACATTAACCCTCCTCACTTTCAATCAACCCTAATTCCTGTAGTAACAACATCAATCAACGGCCAGCCAGCAAATGTATAGCAGTTCTGATCATTACTAAATCTTTTTCTTATATTTATTTGGAAAGTGTGTGATTAAAATTAAACTCTTCAATTTTATCACAACTTTAAGATTACAAAACTTTTTAAGCAAAACTAAGAACCTGATGAGATAAAGTAGATATACAAAGCACAATAAGTCTCACTGCATATGTAATAACCAATTGAGAACTTATATTTTTACCACCTCCCTAAGATTTACCCCAATTAGCTTCGTCCGTAACTCGGATCACATAACCCACCTAACAATAGATCAACAAAGGAGCAGACAAGTACCTGAGACCTCATCCGTAAGTCTTTCCTTGTTCCCTCCGTCTCTCTCCTCCATGGCGTACTCGATCTTTCCCTCCTCTTTCCTCTCGTTCTCTCAACAACTCGCGAGAAATCTAGAACCTATTAAAGTAGAAACCCCGCAATTAAAATGATGACATGCGAAACTACGGCTCTTCAATAAACCAAAACACCGAGCTTTACCACTCCAATTGCTTGGGACAGCCTAACAGTTAGTTTCTCTTGTCCATTCTTTTTTTGCATAAGAGTGTCGCACTTTTTATTCGGCCGTTGGATTAAGAACTAACGCTCCACCGTCTTCAATACGAGTCGGAAGCGTTTGTATTATTAAAATAAGTGTTAAAATTAGATTTGCCGGTTCAGATAAAGAGTGCACATTTTTTATGCAAAAAGAATATGGTTTCCGGGTAGGACTGTCGAATTAACTTTTTTTACTCTTTTATTTGACGTATCGTATTTTATAAGATGAATATGAGCAAGATTTTTTTCGTTAGCTTATCGGTAATGAATATGGATAAGAGTTTTTTCGTTAGCTATGTGTAAAAACTATTTCGTATGCATTACCGTATAAGGTAAATATAAAATAGTATGTATAATATAAATAAATATGTATGTTCTATTTTGAAATTTGTAAAAATAATTAATTTATTAGTAATTTAAGTTTTCTCGTATGTCATCTAATTAATTGTCTTTTTCGATAAAACTCTTAATTTTCAATATAACATTAACGTTTGTCTCTTGAATTCTACCGAAATTATTTTTATCCAACTAATTATTTATTTAATGTTACCATCGTCTCGTTTAATCTTTTTAAAGAGCTGGTCGTATAATTATAACTCTAGTTGAATATTTTGCACAATATATAATTATTTTTTCGTTAATGTATATGCTCTATTTGCTCTCGTATTGTGCTTGTGTTTATGAAATATATGGATTTTAAGTGTATTTGTATAAAATATGATTTATTTATAAAACTGAAAATATTATATTTATATTATCCGTATCGTCTGTTATATGTTCCTTATCCTATAATTTTAACGGGTAAGGGTAAGTCATATATTAACATATGAGTGTAGGTTATGGGTAAGAGTAATTTCAAATGGGTACGAGTACAAAAATAGCAACATCCACCGTATCGTACCCATTGACACCCCTGTTTTCGAGTCTGTTCATGTGTTTGTAAGAAAAGGAAAGAGAAGGCAGAGGTGGGGGCTATTTTTAGGATGTTTTTAAGTTTATTTTTTTTTATATTTCTTTATGGATGTGAGTTGTAAGTTTATGAATAATGAATAAAAAAATGGGGAAAATGAAAGCGAAATTTGCCACTCTCCAAATCAGGAGGAAAATAAAATAAAATTAATTAATAGAGCCTCATCTCCTATCACTGCCTCCCACTCGCTTCTAATGTCGTCTTCGCAAACCATGAAGCAAGTTACGGTCACCTTCCTTCCCTTCCTCGAATTTGTATCCGGTGGGATACTCGATTCGGAAGTTTCAGCAAAAAAATCATGCCCTGAGTTAAATTCGATGTCCAGACAGTAATTGCTACAATATTTTTTTTATTATTTACAACACTTTTTGATGTTCATTCCGTTTTATAAAAGGCTAATCCTTTCGGGGAATACAGATCTCCTTCCTCCTCGCTCACCTTCAAGTTCCAACCAAGGTTGTCAAACACACAAAACGGTGACACAAATATCTATTTGTGTTAATCGTTGCGTTTTAAGAGCGTAAAGATTTTTCCTAGTGTGTTACATTGTGTTTAATAAACATAAAGATTTTTTCTTGCGTTGAACATTGCGTTTAAAATAACGATCAAAACGTTAAAAAAGTTCAATTTCTTTAACGTTTGCTAAATGCATAACCGAACCAAAAAAATTAGGAAAACTAAAATTATCGACGTGTAGGACTTCTAAGTGCGAAGTGTCTACTTCAATAAAGATTACCATAAGAAACAAAGAACCGGAAGCAACTTGTTTTGAATTTTGAAGAAAACTAAAATTTCCATTACTAAATGAACATACATAACCATATTTATCCAAATAAGAAATAGAAATTAGGTTCTTTCTAAATTATGAAACCACTAATGCATCAAAATGCAAAAAAAATCCAGTTATGCATAATAATCTAAATTTCCTATGCCTTCAACTTCAACCTTCCTCTCATCTCCTACATAAATATAGTGTTCAGCCTTACTTGATTTTTGAAGGTTTAGATAACCCTGATAGATATACTGATGATAGGCTATTTTGTTAATAGCCTGGTACTAAAGCCCATAATGAAAGCCCAGATCATTTGAAAGCCCAAAAAACCTACTAATACTATCCGAATTTGTTTACGAATACGAAAGGAGCTTCTCGAAATATACCTCACTATTCGGAAATAGCTCTTCACAAAATAGTCATCTCGATCCAGAAATAGCTATTCGATTGGATCTCTCCCAACGGTGACGGTTACCGCACGTCCTCACCATGCAGCACGTCCTAGTAACTACCCACGATGGCAGAACAGTCAACCAACAATACTGAAGCATATATATATCTCCAGAACATATAGGGGACATCATCAAGAAAAAAGGCACAAAGCCAAATGTTGCCAAAAAGACCAAGATCTCTGTTATTCCAGAGAAACAAACAGTTAAACGTTATGTTTAACTGTCTTCCACCCAGCTTACTCCATCTAAAATCACCTACAAGCTATCTTCCAAACAGACCATATCAGCGACCGTGGAAATTTTTATAGTACTAGTTAAATATCATTGACAATTATTGTTGGATGCATTTTCTATATTCTATGGTGTTTTGTGTTGGAAAAGGCACTTCGGGTGGTGAACTGGTGACTAAATTGAGATTCGCAGAAAAAGGGAGAGCTTTCTCGAGCATAGCAACAAGTTGGTACCAGGTGCAGTTAGAAAATTTCCCAGAAATGCCCATTTGCTTTTCTCTGATTGTGCTGACCTTGCCTTAGTTCATTTCTTTTAGAAAGATAGGTACATAATCACAGGGATGAGGCTTGATTTTTTTTTTTTCTTTCCGTCTTTCTAATTTTGCAATTGAAATAAATTAATAAAGGGATAACTACACATGTGTATTACTTTTAAATGGCTCCCATAAAGCAGATACTCTACATTTTGGAGTGGTTCTTATTGTATCAGTCAAGAGATCTTTGGAGGATGCTAAAAATAAGAAAAATGAACAATGATGTATATATTTCTAGGAATGAATAGCATACCTCATAATCTATGAGAAGTTCAAAGGACATCAGAAAAACTACCCGAAAGTCTTCTGGAAGAATTGTGAAGAACAACGAATAGTGCTATGTATCTAAACTAGTGTTCTAAATTCGTATTGTTATGTGTCGTGTCAAACACAGCTTGGCACGACATGAAACAACACAGCACGGTTAGTATTTTATTATATTTATTGCGTCGTTTCGTGTCGTGCCAAAAAATTGGAAGGGATCAGAACGGAACGATTAAGACACGACATGTTTAGGCACGCCGTGCCTAAACGTGCCGTGTCTTAACCATGTTGTACCTAAACGTGCCGTATCTTAACCATGTTGTGTCTAATCATGCCGTGTTTGTTCGTGCCATGTTGCTTTGGCATGGCATTGCTTATTCATGTTAATTGCGCCAAGAATAATAAAAAAACTAAAAAATAGAAAAAAAATTGCAAGAACATAAAAATCTGGAAAAAAATCTTTAAATTTTATAGACAATTATTTTTTTGGACCTCTAGTACATTTTTTTGACGTGTCTACCCGTACCGTCGTGCATAAATGTGTCGTGTCTAGACGTCGTGCCGTGTTTTTGTGTCGTGTTGTGTCTTTCCTCGTAAACGTTCCATGCCGTGTCGTTCCCTACAGTAGGAAACCTAAGCATGACACACTTAAGACACGACACATGAACAGTGTCATGTCGTGTCTCGTGCCGTGTCTTAATAGTACCGTATCCTTATCGTGCCGTGTCGTGCCATTTTTAGACACACAAATATGGTTTTGAGAACTCTAATCTAAACCTCTAATGCATCTGAAAATAGCATCACAGGTTTGGAGTGCAGATGATATGCTATATGATTGATTGATTTTCGGGACATCACGAGAGGTGCTATATGATTTATTGATCCTTTTTAGGTATTCTCGAAATTTTTTTACTAATCGATAAGACTTAAGCCTCTAACGCATCCGAAGATGGCATTACATGCTTGGGAGGCAAATGATAGACTATTTTGTTAATAGCTTGGTACTAAAGTCTATAATGAAAGCCCAGATCATCCGGAAGCCCAAAAAGCCCAAAAGCCTTACTCTTTGGTACGTGTCCAAAATGCCAGAATGACCTCCAACACTTGAGTCATGGAGCTCTTGGATAATTTTTAATCTTCAATCATGTTTAGAACCCACTTGAATTTTGTCATCTTTTTAATTACACCCTTATGAACTAGTATACATGTATCTTGAGGTTTTTCTTCTTTATCAAGTTGCAAAACCTGGTGTGTCCATTAGTCTTCATGATAACTAAGTTGTATCTCTTTCATCTAAGTGGAAATAAGCTCAGTCATAAAAGGTAACTCACTTGGCTCATTCATGGCCACCTTTCTAGAGAATGCATCAGCAACAATGTTCTCAGCTCATTTTTTGTACTAGATTGTATAATCCAAAGCCCAACAACTTACAAAGTCTTTTATGCTGCAAAGAGTGAATTATCTTTATTCAAGCAAGTGTTTCAAATTTATGTGGTCAGTTTTAATATTTAAACTCCTCCCTTGTAAGATAACAAGGAACTCATTTTCATAAGTAATGAGTTGTTGACTCTTGGTACCCAAAGCCTTATTCAGATAGGCAATAAGGCGCCTACATTGCATTAGTTCTGCTTCCATACATGTGCCACAAGCATCAGTCTCCAGAGTGAATGATGGCTTGAAATTAGGTATAGCCAATGCTAGTACCTGACACATAGCTTCTTTTATTGAACAAAAGCCTTTTCAGTCTCATGGTTCCACTGAAAAGCATTTTGTTGCAATAAATTGGTTAGAGGTCTCCTAATAATATCATAGTCCTTTATGAATTTTCTATAGTAACTAGTGAAATCCAAAAATCTCTTAGTTCCCTCACTATTTTAGGCATAGGTCATGAACTCATTGTTTCTCTCTACTTGGAATCAATGGCTACATCATCAGCAAAGATTAAGTGACCAATTTTTTTTCAAGCCCAAATTCACATTTGGACATATTAGCAAATAGCTTATGTTCTCTAAGGTTTTTCAGGACCAGCCTCAAATGCTCTTGGTGCTGCTGCAAGGATGGGCTGAACACCAATATGTCATCAAAAAAGATTAGAACAAATCTACCAAGGTAGGGTTTAAAAAGTTGGTTCATGAGGGCTTGAAATATGACATGAGCATTTTCAACTCAAAGGGCATAACTAGATATTCAAAGTGACATCCATTAGTTCTAAAAGTTGTTTTAAGAATATCTTCCATGTTCATCTTGATATGGTGATAATCAGATCTAAGATCAATTTTGAAAAAGCACATAGAACCATGTAATTCATCTAAGAGTTCATCACCGATGGGAATAAGATACTTGTTTTTCACAGTCATGACACTAAGTTGTCTATAGTCCACACATAATCTCCACGAATCATCTTTCTTTTTTACTAAAATGGTAGGTGAGGCAAAAGGCTAGTAGATGGTTGAATTGCTGAAGTTTTGAGTATTTTTGCAATAATTATCTCTAGTTCAATTTTCTAGAAATGAAAGTATCTATAAGGTCACAAATTAACAGGTTGAAAATTTGGTAATAAGATGATTATGTGGTCAATTGCTCTATTGGGTGGTAAACCTTCAATTGAAGCAAATACATCACTGAACTCATTCAATAACTCTTGCAACCGAGGATTGAGTAATTGGTCTTTAGGAGGTGATTCACAACACATCCAAATTTGAGTCATGATAACCTCAATGTTAGCCTCCACCTCGCTCTGTAAGTCTAGTGCATTGCACATGTAAACTTGAGATTCCTCTTTCTGAACTTGTTCTAAACTTGCAATAGGACATTTCTTATTTTTATGACAAATTATATCTATTTGCTACTCAATCAATTTGCATTGGACCTAGTTGATATGGCCAATCAATACCCAAGATGATATCATGCCCTTTAGTTGGCAACATTCTGAGGTCACTACTAAATTCTTCTCCTTGAATAGAAAATGTGAAGACTTTGCACTTAGAATCAGTGACCATCCTTTCATCATTGATCATCATAACCACATAGGTATAGTTTCAACTATTTCACATTGTTGATCTTGTAAAACATTAGGATCAATGAAACTATGTGTGCTCCTACTATCTATCAAGGCATACACATCAAACTAACCAATTTGTCCTTTATATTTCATTGTATTTGGAGTAGGAACACCAGAACAGCTATGCATGGACATAATAGCCTCTTCAGCCAATGTTGTTTCTTATGCAACTGTCGTATCAGGTTGGTCAAATGGTACCAAAGTTGGAGTAGAGGCTTCCTCGGTCTCTTCATAACCCAGAAGCATTTGGAATTTGATTTTGCATTAATGATCATGATAGTACTTATCCCCACACTTTACACATATATAAGTCTAATGCTCTTCTTTGGTCAAGCAATGTACTTTTAGACGGAGTTGTTACCAACTGGTTCTTAGGGCCTGGGTTTTTTTTTTTTTGCAATTTGTCACAAGGTACATTTGAGAAAGAGGAATCGAAGAAAGAGAAATGTCTGATTGGAACTCTGAGTTTTTGGTATGTGTTTCAAATGTTGTTTTAAGTGAAGTGCATATTCAAATGCATCTTTCACGGGTCTTGGTTTAAAGGTTTTGACTAGTGGTTTGACCTCAGCTTTGAGATCACTAATGAAGGAACCAACAAAATCATTTTCACAGAAATTTCATTTTTCTAATAGAAGTTTGGATTTGAACCGTTCAAATTGTTGCATGCAAGAGTCAATGTCACTCACTTGAAACAATCCCTTAAGCTCCTCAAGAGCATTAGTTACATTACCCTTTTGAAATCTTTATAGCACACGTCTGGTAAGAGTTGGCCAATCAGGAGGATCATGTTTCATGAGATAGCTCACATACCTCTCATTAGCTTTATCTTTGAAATAAATAGTGGCTAATGATACTCTATGCTACACTGGTACGTACCTGATAGAGCTCAAAGTATGAGGTACATTTATGAATCCACTCTAGAGAGGTAGTTCCATGAAAAGCTGGGCAATCAGATCGATGTAACAAAAAAACTATTATCAGGAGCGAGATCTAGATCATGGTTGCCATGATTACGGTTTCTGTGATGGTTAAGAGTGAATCAAGATGTACCATCTTCACCATTACCGTCTAATCTGGTGTTATTACCTGTTAAGATTGCCTCCCAACGGATGTACCATCTTCACCATTTTGAATCAAACTCAAACTAGGATCAGTTCGTTTGAAACTGTTCGTGAACTAAAATAGTTCGAATCTTGAGAGATCTGAACTGTCAGATGATATCGAGACTATTGATATATATGTAGTATGTGCTACGAGTTCGTTCGAATTAGTATCAAATCAAACTCAAACTTGACACAGTTCGTTCGAATATTGTTCGAATGTTATTGATATTTTTCTCTCCCTTTCTCAACTATATTATCTACTTTATCTTCATTTTCATTAAGATAGTTAGTTCATGCAATTTTTAATGTCAGCATTCTCATCTTCATTCAGATACTTTCTAGTTAGTTCATACGCATTCTCTCCATTGCCAACATCCTACTCTTCACCCTCTTCAATTAGATAATATTTTTCATCTTCGTCATCTCCTTTTACAACTTTCCGATTGAGCATAAAAAATCTGTAGTTCGTAATTAGTTCGAGTTCGATTCGAATCAGTATCAAATCAAACTCAAACTTCACACATTCGTTCGAAACTTGTTTCATTTCAAATCAAACTCAAACACAAGTTAGTTCGTTCGAGTTCGATTCGTTTGCAACTTTACGTGGAGGTGACTGCGCTTATGACAATTTATGCTCTCTCTTCCGTTCAGAACCTCGTAAAGCTTCTGCACAAGTATAGATATTGTTTTTTTTTGCCATTCACACCACATGTTCAATGTACAATAATTGCTTCTGTTCCCGAACCCAACTCAGAAAATGCAAAACCATTGAAAAAAAATCAAATGAATTGCTTTCTGACAAAAAAATCATTTAAGATCCGTGAATTCTGAATGTGGCATCTCCAAACAAGAACTTAAAATCCTTTATCTATAAAGATATATGATATATTATGGTGCTTGCAATACAGTCCAATTTCTTTTTCTTGTATTCTTTACCAAAAAAATAAATCAGAAAGATTTCATATTCCTAGGACTTGTACTGATTTAGTAAAAACAAAAATATCACTTGGTTGTAACGATGCAATGAACTTGCAAATGAAACATTTTTAGCAAGTCGAAATGATCTCTTGGTATTATCACGCAATTGTAAAGATTTTTTTTTGAACTTGCAATTGCTATCTTTTTTTTTTTGGAGACAACGCCCCGCCCGTAGGCTAACTTGCAACTGTAATTATTGCCACAAACACAGTTCAGAATCTATCCATCCGTGTAACCAACCTTGGAATTCAACCTTGTAGACGTTTTCCTTTTGTTGATGAAACATAATACAACACAAACATAAACAAGTGAAATAAAAAAGTTGCAATTAACAGTAACTAAGAGACATTAAATCAAATTGACACTAATATCCCAACAGACATTAAATAGAATTGGATGTCATACGTTGTCAAGCTGACACTTCCATACATGCTAGATAGTTTAGCTGTCACTAAGGTGTGCTCCCGAGTTTCAATGAAAAGAAATGGAATGGAATTGAAATCGATGGAAGGTAAATAAGTAAATTCAGTACACCGATTTAACATGTTACAACTTCGACAAAAATGAATAAATTTTTTTCCTCCATTTCCATCATCGATTAGACTCGAGAAAAGATTCCACTACCTTCCCGAAACTTTCATGGATTACCATTAAACATTTTATGATAACTTTGAAAGAGTAATTTGCTTGAAGCATTACAGAATGATACAACAGATGTCCTCTAAGTGGTACACTAAATACCCAAAAACAAACTTCAAACCCACACTCTGCATTGACTAATGACTACTAAGATTAAAAAAACGAACAGAAAGCATCTTAAATTATGCATAATAATTTAAGCTGGACTTCTTCTTAGCCTGCACTTGTATTATCCCTTCATTGAAATCTTCATGGGTAACCTGCATAATAACCATGAAATGACATTACTTTCTATGCTACAATTCTTTTTTTTTTTTTTGACGAAACAATGCTACAATTCTTCATTCAACCATTGAAAATAGTACCCAGTACCCACACACTACTAATTAAGATGCGAGGTTCTGCTTCTTCGTAAAACAATTGTATAAATAGAAGACTTGCAAACTAACTCAAATGAAGGACAAGCAGGGTCTGACTTGTATAATGGTATATCACTTCACTTAGGCTGTACTCCAGCATCAATGGCTGCGAGGGAAGGAAATAGAGAGAACCGTAGGGAAGGAAAGTAACGGAAGGTGAAGGAACGAAACACAGAACTTTATTTGCTCCAGGTTGGCGATGGAGAGGAAGGAAAGAATTTTGCAACACTGTAAAAATGACGAGTAAACACACTCGTAACCTCGTCTACCCTCCAAATCGGAAGGGAACAAAAATACACTATTCAGAGGTATATCGTAACCTAGGTTAACTGTTTCCTTCCTTCGACGAAACCTGAGCAAGGAAAATGGCGATCTCACCTTCCGTTCCCTAACCTCCCTTCCTAATTTGCGACGTTGGAGCACAGCCTTAAGAGGTGTACAGCAGTCAGGTCATTGATTTTTTTATCAAAATATCAGCCCAACCCAATATTACCGAGTTAAAAAAATTCTTTAGTTAACACACCTACAATCCAACCCAACCCATCTAATTTTTTATATACGAGTTTTTACAGATTATACGAGTTATGCAGGTTATAATTTCGATTGTGCATAAATAAAAATAAAAACAAAAATAAACTAAAAAATCAATATCTCATGGCTTATAGATTATATTTAGAGATTAATTAACTTTAGTCTTGAATTCTTACGATGCAAAGTATAAGATGACTTCACGTTGTAAATTATGCAAAGAAAAAATGAATGTGAAATTTTAATTACAAAAAGAAGTTCAACATTAGGTTCTATTTTATCATTCCTAGCTTAAAAAAAAAAATTTGAGACCAACCATTTTTGTTTTTTTTTTTGATGTTTTTTTCTTATTCTAGAACCATCAAAATCCAAAGTTAAAACTACTATACCTTGTGCCGAACACTAGTAAATGATGTTATAAATTTAAGAAGAGGAGTAAACAACTGGGTTCTAGTTTAGCCGGGTTATCGAGAGCAAACAATTTACACAACACATAATAACAGGTTTATCCAAATCAAAACCCATACCCAATCCGATAATACCTCCACCAGGTAAAAAAGGGTTAGGTCGGACAAGTTAAACAGGTCGAATAGGTTACGGATTTGTGTACAGCCCTAACTTCACTAATAACTAGACAATCGATGCCAAAATAGCTCAAGTTCCTTCGTATAACCTAGCAATCGGAGATCAAACAGTGTGTCTGTGGGGGTGTCTGTATGTATGAGGTGAGAAATCAAACAACGTGTCAAGAATGAGAAAAAAAAAACCTCAGTGGCATCGCGGCGCAGAGCAAGCATACCAGCCTCAACACAAACGGCCTTGAGCTGGGCACCATTGAAGTCATCAGTGGAGCGGGCCAGCTCCTCAAAGTTCACATCAGGATTAACATTCATCTTTCTTGAGTGTATCTGTTTCAATTATTATTATTTTGATTAGTCAGTAACATGTCTACATGATTCAAGAAATAGTAATATTGACTCACATTAGAAGGACAGAGTAAAACTCAAGGTATTAGTTCAAACAGTGCTTCTCCAATACATCATTATAAACAATAACAAAAACAGTGAAACAAGTATCCTATGTATTATTCTCAAGACATTCAAGTAAACAAAAAACAGTGAAAGAAGTATCCTATGTATTATTCTCAAGACATTCATGCAAACAAATATACCACAACATTATTATTCAGCCCCAAACAACCAGCCTATATAGATATAGATATATATATATCCTTCTCACCATCCAACAATCACAAAGGTGTTGTTACCTGGACATCTTAGAGCAGATTTGACATGAAAACAGAATTTGGGAGGAAACAGATGGTAACCTAAAGAAAAAGTGATATTAACCTGAAGGATGCGAGCCCGGGCATCCTCAGTTGGGTGAGGAAACTCAATCTTACGGTCAAGACGGCCAGACCGCATCAATGCAGGATCCAGTATGTCAGCCCGATTTGTGGCTGCTATCACCTTTAAAATTAAAATAAGAATCTATGATTAAATAATGAAATCATTTCAAACAAGAAATGGAAAATGTGAAAAATATGAAGATAGAATGGTAACCTTGATCCGCTCATCACTGCTGAAACCATCCAGCTGATTAAGCAACTCCAACATAGTTCTTTGCACTTCACGGTCGCCACTAACCTCACTGATGTAACATTTCAATATCAAAAAATTAAGTTAGGCAGGAGCACTTTCACATGGTTGATGATTTATTTAACAAACATTGGTTTTATTGGAAGGTTGCAACGATGCTTGATTGGAATAATTGGAAGGTTGATTGTCAAATTGGAATAATAAGAAGAAGAGGTCAACCAGCTTTGTAACTTCACAATAATTGAGGCTAAATCAATATGCATTTTAGTTAATCGCAAAAAGCATATGTTTTCAGCTAACAAGGTATAACAATACCTGTCAAATCTCTTGGTACCAATAGCATCAATCTCATCAATGAAGATAATACATGGTGCCTTCTCTTTCGCCAGCTGGAATGCATCACGTACTAGTTTAGCACCATCTCCAATAAACATCTACAAGAATAAAAAGAAAAAAGAAAATCAGTAAAAGTTCATAAGAAAACTTCTAGGTACCATCTGGACAAGGTCAACATTAACATGTACTAAACCAATCAGGAGCAATTGCAAGGATACTTTTAGCCCAATTTTATTCCAAAATTTTGTGAGCCTGAAATCATAACTGGACAATCACAATAACATTAAAATAATCTATATAAATAATAAAAAAGTAATGTACCTGGACAAGTTGCGGTCCTGCGAGCTTCAAAAATGTGGCATTGGTTTGAGCAGCACAAGCACGTGCCATTAGGGTTTTTCCTGTACCAGGGGGGCCATACAAAAGAACTCCTTTAGGTGGTCTGATACCAAGTTTCTGAAACCGATCCTGGTGTGTCATAGGCAATACTATCGCCTCCACCAGCTCTTGTATCTGTATGCATCATAATTTTATTTCAGGTCAAAGTTAGAAACATGGTAAATAAAAATTCCAGTATTTAGTCCACTCACCATCCACCATCACGTCAGACCAATTTGGTCACATTGTCACTACTATTCCTATTTGGTGAATTTCACGGCATAGAACTGAAGACTAATTTTAAAATGATATATACATATCTAGAATTCTAGATTAATTAAGTGAGTTGGTTTCTTCGCAGAGAGCTAATGAAATAAATTACATTGTTCATAATATTTATATGAGGGAACATTGGATCAAAAAGAAACTAAATTGCAGAACTGAGCATAAGGTCTATACTTCTAGTCTATGACACCTATTGCATTGTAGTACCTGTTTCTCTAGCCCACCAATGTCATTGTAATCTTCAGTTGGTTTCTCATCAACCTCCATGGCCTTAACACGTGAGTCATACTCTGAGGGTAGTGTGTCAAGAATTAAGTAGCTGTCTTTGTTCACACCCACTAAATCACCGGGTTTCAATTTATCAGGATCCACTAAACCAACAACTGGCAAGAAAATTGTCTGCGGCAAAATAAACAGTATGAATTAGGAACACGCCACAAATTAGCACTACTACATCTATTAGAGGCATCTAAATGTGCTTTCAAATTCCGTACTGTACAAAACCATAGCATATTAATAGAAGATGTGCAATAGCAGCACAAAATTGAATATTCATGATATCTTGTAATGCAGAAATGTGTTTTAGAAGTACAATAAAAAACTAAACTGCATCAGAAATGTGTTTTAGAAGTACAATAAATGTACAATAAAAAACTAAACTGCATCAGAAATGTGTTTTAGAAGTACAATAAATGTACAATAAAAAACTAAATTGCATCACCTGACGAGTAGAAGTTTTCAGAACAACACATTTGCCTTTCCTCTGAGAGTCCAAATCAATGTTTGCACCATCTTCCTCTGCCTCGTCTTCAGGATTCATCTCCAGTATCTAGATAAAAATCAATCCCTTCATTGAAGCGAAACATGCAAATCCTTGACTAGATAGGCAATTATACAAAAATATTTTATAATAAAGTATTACCTCAACAATATTGCCGACGAGATAAGGGAGCTGCTTGTTCAATTTGATTTTCTCCTGGTTTTCCTTTATCTTCTCCTTGTATGATTCTAATTCTAGATTGTTTCTTTGCAACTCATCCTACATATACAGTTATTCAACAAGGTGAGTTGAAGAATCTATTACAACCCTGCTAAAGACCTTATATTGCACATTAATCACCAATATTTATCAGCTAGTGCCTTGACAAAGGCAGAATTTAATCAGTATAGAACTCCAAAGGAGCGAGAGAGGTACCGAAGGAGAAATTGATAAGCACATAACTAAGCGCGAAGTAAAGAGCAAAATTAACAGACGGGAGCTACATTTCCCTTCCCCGTCCAGCACGAACATCCTCGTTGGAAAATAGAGCACTGAACTACGCAACCCTATCAACAACGGATCTAAACCTAGAGAGAGTTAAAACAAGCAACTAGGGTTTGGTCTACCTTAAGAACACGGATCTCGGTTTCGAGGAGACGAGAGGCCCTGACGATGTCTTCTGTGGACATGGACGCGAGCTGATCGTCCTCCGTCGATGTGTCCATCGGTGTCGATGCGGTTGTTGTCGCCATGGATTTGTCTGTGCTAAAGAAGGAGATCGAGAGAGAAAAAAGAGACGAAGAGGAGAAAAATGTGCTAAAACCAAAAGCGGAGAAGCTTATAAAGAACTTGCTTCGGGAGCAAGCTAAATGCGGATTCTTTTTTCATAACTTGATCTGAACCGTTAGAGTAAAAATGTACGCTAGATCTTCAACTATATAATTCTTATGTTATTAATCTGGATCGTTATCTTTAATCTACGGTTACGAACAAAAATTCTCGTCTCTGCGCAAAAAAAAGTGATGCAGAGGATTTCGTTTGTAAGAGGGATGTTCAAAGCAGATCGGGTTATGTTCGACCAGAATTCTGGGCCCATTACGGCCCAAAAAACCTGTTACAAGAAAGGTTCACCTTGGTCCAGTGCAATATGAAAATGCATCCGGGCTTGATTCATCCGAGGACAGATGTGACTTCTTTTTATTTTATGATAAATGAATTGATGATGATATGATATCTAATATACTCATGTCTCAACATTGAGTTACTGTTCATTTCTACAGTAAAAACAATAAATTAACAATCCATATTTTCTATTGTTCATTGTTTCGTTTATTTGATCTTTTTTAAAAATGTATTCATAAAATAAAACAATACAAAATGAAAAATTATTCGCTGCATAGCGCGGATATTGTACTAATCTATTAAAGAAGAAGATGGGCTCCAGTTATGGCATTGATTCTTTGATTTATTGTCATGTGCATTCAATACTATCAAAATAAAATAATTGTATTTATCATGTACATTGATTTC
This sequence comes from Eleocharis quinqueflora, assembly GCA_964058865.1. Classification (NCBI taxonomy): domain Eukaryota; kingdom Viridiplantae; phylum Streptophyta; class Magnoliopsida; order Poales; family Cyperaceae; genus Eleocharis; species Eleocharis quinqueflora. The sequence goes on from CAXKVX010001399.1 coordinate 218,079, forward strand.
ACTTTATTATATTTCAATTTCTAAAGGGGTTGTTGAGGAGTGTGGAATTATGGCAGTGGCCGGATAAGAATGACATAAATTTTTTGAGGAAAAAGAATGACATAACTAAAGTGAAATCATTAAAAAGTGGAATATTAAAATTGTGTTTAAATTTTTACTGTCACACTCTTACTTTTGAAATAAGTAAGAAGAGCAAATAAAAAAAAATATAACAAACAAGTTCCAACAAATGATTAGGTGCTCCTAAATAGAAGTTAACTATATATACTGTATACAGAATACAGCTCCTTTTCTTTTAACTAACGGAGAAAATAGGCCTCTTTTTCAAAATTCCCTTTTTCCTTCTTTGGAGAATTGGCTTGCGTGCGCCGTGCAGTCGTATGCAGATGAAATGATGAATGCACGAGCACGGCTTAGGTGACACGTCGATTCAAGGACACGTACGTTTACACGTCGGCCTGTTCTATGTCTATAATTTTTCTAGATTTATAATAGTGATCATATACGTAAGGAAAATTTTCATGGAGTGATGCAGCAAAAAATTTCAACAGATAGAACCAGAAGCACTCTAATAATTACACAGAGGATCAAGGAAGCGCGACTATTGATTTTCATTTGTTTTGCTGAATTCAAAGCAGTTTGCAGTGCATCTACCAATTGTGGGCCCTACATGTCAGGGGCGCGACTAATACATGCTCCCCTGACATTCTATACATTTTTTTTAGTTCTTTATATTTAAACACATTTTAATAATTAAGTAATTACTAAAATACTATTAGAAATAATTTTATTATTAAAAATAGTATTTTTATATTATTAGAAATAATTTATAGTTACTATTTTCTACTATTATTTTAGGATTTAAAGTTATTTTAGTATTACAAAATAGTATTTATATATTTATATGTTGATAATTACTATTATTAAATAGTATTACAAATTATGACAGTAATAATTATCTTAATAAATATTAGTTAATAATATAGTACTAAATAAAAATATTAGAAGTAATAAATAGTATTAATAATATATGGTAATAAGTAGTTATTAAATATAATCATTATAAGTAGTAATAAATATTTAAATATTTTGTGATATTATTTATTAAAATATTATTTATAAATAGAAGTAATAATACTACTTATAATATATGAAATATAGTTATTATAAATAGAAGTAATAATATATTAAAGTGGTTTTTATTAAAAATTGAAAAACTTACAACCCTATTAATACCGAAATTTTTTTAATTAACCAAAATAAATTAATAAAATACCAAAATGGCAAAATTTGAACGGAATTAACCATTTTAGCCATTCCGGATCACAGCGCCCTACGTAACTCCGGGTTCACTGTGATCCCCATAACTCCGGAATCACAGTTGCCGGAGTTATGGAGGCTGCTGTGATCCCGGAGTTATGGGGATCACAGTGAACCCGGAGTAACTGGTTATTTATACACCGGCCGAGAGAGAGAGAGAGAGGGGGATACTGATAATTGAAGAGAGATATTGATAATTGAAGATAAACAAGTAATTTGAGGTATTATTTTATTTTTGCTTAAATTCTTCAATTTAGTTGATTTAATTTATAATTATTATAATTGTTATAATTGATAGTTGATTTCAGGTATTATTACAATTGTTTTTTAATTTATAAGAATTATAATTTTAGTTGAATTGTTATAATTTACTTTCATTCTTCAAATTTACTTACATTTTTCAAAGTGAATTGCTATAATTCTTATAATTGTTATAATTCTTCAAACTTAGTTGATTTCTGTTATTATTATAATTGTAAATTAGTTTATAATTATAATTGTAGTTGAATTGGTATAATTGTAGTTGAATTGTTATAATTGTTATAATTCTTCAAATTTAGTTGATTACAGGTATTATTATTATTGTAAATTAATTTATAATTATTATAATTATAGTTGATTTATGTACGTATTTCGTATTTTTTGAACTATTAGTATAATATTAATTTAGTAATTATAATAATTAAAGAGTTAGAGAAATTTTGTAGAAATTTAGTAATTATAATATTAATTTAGTAATTATAATATTATTTTATTATAAATTAATTTAGAATTATTTTATTATAAATTAATTTAGAATTATTTTATTTCTGAAGTATTAGTATATTATTAATTGGGAAATTTATACAGTTGGAGTGAAGAAAGATGATTCCAATTTCCGTATATATGGATGGTGAGACTCGAAATGGCCCGTATGGTATGGAATATAGTTGTGATTCAAAATTTACTTTTCCGGGAAATGAAGACGGTATGAAGATGTGAAAAATACAATATACAAATGGTTGGGGATATTTGAGAGTCAATATTCGCTCAATGTTGTCGCTCAATATAACACTGCGATCCCACCTTCTTATCATTTTTGTTTAATTCCCATTCGCGATGACGTAGAGTGGCGAATGATATTGCAAATGGCACAATCAGAAATGAATTGGAGATTTGTTGAATTATATGTTGATCTAGTGCCAAATAGGACAAATGAGAATCCTGATAACTTAGCTCGCACAAGTGAAGTGGTTGTTAACACGGATGAAGAGCCTCCGAGATTTAGCCATGAGACATTACCTTATAGCCCTGACCATACTCTTCATATCTCTCCCGCAAGACATTCACCAATTATAGATCTTAATGAGCCCATATCTAATATTCCTGAAGAAAACGAAGGCGATGACGATGAGAATATATTACCCGAAGCGGGAGACTGGGAAACAGGAGCAGATTATGGATACACCTCCGACGAAGACGATTTGGATTATAATCCTAACGATCATCCGAATCATCGGATAATTGTACAAGGAAGATCAGAAAAATATCACCCAGTACAGGAGCTTAGTGATATATCTGGTTTCAATGAAATTTACACTGAAGTACAAAACTCGTCAGACGATCCCTTGGCAGAAAATCGTGTATTTAATTCAAAAAATCAGTTACAATGGACCATTAGTGAGTATCACATCAAAGGGAATATAGAGATTAAAACAGAATGGAGTAGCGCGACGAGGCTAGTTATGGTTTGCAAAGATCAGAGATGTTTTTGGAGGTTGTATGCTGTATGTCCTAAAGGTAATAATTTTTGGACAATAAGAACCAATCCATACCCGCACACTTGTATCCAATCGATTACACGAGTAGATCATGCACAGCTTACGGCCAAGATAATTGCTGGTGCTATTAAAAAGGAAATGAACGAAGATACAACCATGACAATTAAAAATGTCAGACATTTAGTTAAAGCAAAATTTCCCGGTGCTGATCCATCATACGCCAAGTTATGGCGAGGCAGTGAGTTAGCAATTGCGCTTATGCATTGTGCATGATCCTTGACGCTTGACGCTTGACGCTTGACGCTTGACGCTTGACGCTTATGCATTGTGCATGATGCACAATGCATGACGCTTGACGATTATGCATTATGCATGATGCATGACGCTTGACGCTTGTGCATTGTGCATCATGCATGACACTTGACGCTTGTGCATTGTGCTTGACGCTTATCCAAAATAACATAACAACATAACATAACTGATTGACGCTTGACGCTTATGCATTGTGCATGATGCATGACGCTTGACGCTTGTGCATTGTGCATCATGCATGACCCTTGACGCTTGTGCATTGTGCTTGACGCTTATCCAAAATAACATAACAGCATAACATAACTGATTGACGCTTGACGCTTGTGCATTGTGCATGATGCATGACGCTTGACGCTTGTGCATTGTGCATGATGCATGACGCTTGACGCTTGTGCATTGTGCATGATGCATGACGCTTGACGCTTCTGCATTGTGCATGATGCATGACGCTTGACGCTTCTGCATTGTGCATCATGCATGACGCTTGACGCTTGTGCATTGTGCATGATGCATGACGCTTGACGCTTGTGCATTGTGCATGATGCATGACGCTTGACGCTTCTGCATTGTGCATCATGCATGACGCTTGACGCTTGTGCATTGTGCATGATGCATGACGCTTGTGCATTGTGCTTGACACTTATCCAAAATAACATAACAACATAACATAACTGATTGACACTTGACGCTTATGCATTGTGCATGATGCTTGACGCTTGACGCTTGTGCATTGTGCTTGATGCATGACGCTTGACGCTTGTGCATTGTGCATCATGCATGACGCTTGACGCTTGTGCATTGTGCTTGATGCATGACGCTTGACGCTTCTGCATTGTGCATCATGCATGACGCTTGACGCTTGTGCATTATGCATGATGCATGACGCTTGACGCTTGTGCATTGTGCACAATGCATGACGCTTGACGCTTGTGCATTGTGCATGATGCATGACGCTTGACGCTTGTGCATTGTGCTTGACACTTATCCAAAATAACATAACAACATAACATAACTGATTGACGCTTGACGCTTATGCATTGTGCATGATGCTTGACGCTTGACGCTTGACGCTTGACGCTTGACGCTTGACGCTTGTGCATTGTGCATGACGCTTGACGCTTGTGCATTGTGCTTGACGCTTGACGCTTATGCATTGTGCATGATGCTTGACGCTTATGCATTGTGCATGGTGCACAATGCATGACGCTTGACGATTATGCATTGTGCATGATGCACAATGCATGACGCTTGACGATTATGCATTATGCATGATGCATGACGCTTGACGCTTGTGCATTGTGCATCATGCATGACGCTTGACGCTTGTGCATTGTGCTTGACGCTTATCCAAAATAACATAACAACATAACATAACTGATTGACGCTTGACGCTTGTGCATTGTGCATGATGCATGACGCTTGACGCTTGACGCTTGTGCATTGTGCATGACACTTATCCAAAATAACATAACAACATAACATAACATAACATAACATAACAAATGTCCAAAATAACAAAACAACATAACATAACTGAAAAAATGTTCAACATAAGATGGCATAACATCGTAAAAATCCAACATAGCTGGATAAAAGCAACCAACTCCCAGACTAAGGATAATTGGACGGGGTGAACTTGGATATCGGTCTATGCCTCTGACGGTCCTTGTTGCGATGTCCCATAGTTGTATTCCAATTCAAGCCATCATCAGCCTCATCGTCGCCGCTCCCGGTCACCTCAGCATCTGGTGTTTGCATATATTCCTGCAAAAAGCACATTAGAAACTGCTAAATTAGTGCATTGTGCAATAAAAAGGTAAGAGGCCAAACCTGTGTAGGAGGGATCTCCGGGCCTGTCTGGAACTGACTAGTCTGGAAGTCGTAACCCTGTGCACCATCTCCTCCCGGGTACTGACCACTGAATATGTCAAAATCATAACCATGTACATCAAATGCTCCCTGATACGGACTATTTAATCCTGAATAGTATCCTTAGGTAGAATATGCATGTTTAACATTAGCAAAAAATATTACAAAGATCGGCATAATCATTAAACATTATAGATGTACGATTCACATACCTGGGACTGATTTTCGCCCGGATGCTGACTACTAGATGCCGTGGGATCACCGTGCGGTCCTAAATATGTCCCGGCCATGCTGGAAACAATCTCGTCATAATCACCCTCATATGTTGACGCCCATGATGCCTCCTGCTCACGAAAGCCTGGAACCTCAGGCTCGTCCGAGGTGGTGATATCCTCGATTCTTTCGGGCAACCCGGCATCCCTTAGCAGTTTTTCCAGCTTATGCCCTTGACCGACATCATGCAGGCTTCCTCGACATGATAATAATGTTCTCTTTCCGAAGCGCTTCAACCCCCTTGTAAGGGCCATTGGAATTGCCATGACTGCATCCCTAAAGGCCCTCTTGCCCTGCAAGTAGTACTTTAGTAAGTAACATAACGAGTGACATAATTTGAGTAGCTATTTGATTAGTTAAATAACATCACTAACCTGTCGTGTGGCGCACTCAGAATGGGAAACATATGTAAGGCTGCTAGGTGGCTCAGGCGGAGGAGGCAGTGGCTGGGTGAGATCATGGGTGGAATCACGCTCTAAATAAATCGACCTCATCCCAAATCTCTCATACCAGGGCATATACTGATGAAACCACCAATCACTGTCGTGTGGCTGCCCATCTGTGGGCACGATACACAACAATACTCTATCTGCACTCCACTGCCCTACATAATCAGCATGACGCTCCCCCAGTGAAGACCGTAGTGTCCATCAGTATGATCTACCTCATCTAACTGTCGGTGAACATCCCAAGATAATGGAGGAGGGGGAGGAACGGTCTGAAGTAAACCGTACTGTCTCATGACCCTATCCGGGTAGTGATGTGAGACTATCCAGAAATGAACGAGAGGGACTCTAGCCAACCAAATTCCTTGATCACGTAGTACACATGACGGCGCAAGAGGGAGGAATGTAGTATAGGGTGTCCACTCAACTTCACCCTCTTTCATCGCATTCAAAACATCTCGGGGATGCTTTGCTCCAACATTGTGAGGGTTGTCTTTCCACAACTTAAAACCCATCCATGTCCTCCCGTAAGCATGACACGACTCTCGATCGGGTAAACCCCAAGCAGTGAAGGTCTGATTTCTATCCTCTTTTGGCCGGCACACACTAAGGTGGGTCCAAGACCACAATTGCAATAACTCGAGTGGACCCCAAATAGAACGAGGCTGCTTCCGAGCAGCAATAGATAATGCGCGATATAAATAAGCCAAAACGGCACCCCCCAATTGTACAACACAGATGGACTACTCAGATTCTCCAAAAACTGGAGATACATGGCCGGTACACCATCTCCACTGGAGTCTGGAAACATGACAGAACCAAATAAATCTAGAATGTAAGCCCGAGTATGAAAATCTACCTGGTCCTGTGTGGGATTTTCCGGCATATTAGCGAACTCGCGCCGCAACCACTTCAAACTAAGACTGTAATTCGAAACCAGTCGTTGTTGCTGTCCAGATCTCTTTGAAGCGCGACACCTCCACGCCTCATCTCCGGCCTCTCTACCCAGATACTGCTGTACCATATACCTCCAGTTGTTATCACAAATTCCGGTAACAACCGCTCCTGTTATTGGTAGCCCCCATAAACAACTAACATCTTGTAGAGTTACGGTCATTTCACCGACAGGCATGTGAAATGTGTGTGTCTCGGGCCTCCATCGCTCTACTAGTCCTATAATCAATCCCTTGTCTCTTCTCTTATGACCCAACTGAGAAATATGATACAATCCCAATCTCTTCAATGCCGGACCACAACTCTCGTGATATGGTACGACATTGTCATGACAAATCAACTTTAAATCGTCACCGCTCTGCAATATTTCAACAATATCCTCAAATAAATACAGATTACCAAAAATAAATATAGTACTAAATATATATATTACAAAAATATACCACATTTGGTTTAACGGTCGCAATCTTGTGTTGGGCGACAGGCATCTGCAACAAGTCGGAGAGAGGCTGGCAATCTGGAGGGAGAGAAGCACCACCCTCGAAGGTGCTAGACTGAGAAGTGCTGGGTCGAGAAACACTACTTCTTCGAGGTCTCGTCATTTCAACAGAACTACATTTAAATATAAAAAACAACATAGTTTAACAATTTTTTACAAGTTACATATTTATGTAATATAACTAATTGATTATCTATAAATACTAACTAATTTCTACAAAATTTCTACAAAATTTGTAAATTTCTAAATAAATGAACTAATTTAACAATAATCTAATATTAATATAACAAATTTATCTAAACTAACTAATTTATCAATTAACCTTACAATAGTAACTATAATCTAACAAATTTATACAAAAGATAAAACTAATTTCTACAAAATTTGTAAATTTCTAAATAAATGAACTAATTTGGTGCATTACTATATTTTCCCAAAATAAAACTATATTTTCCCAAATTTGGTGCATTACTATATTTTCCCAAAATAAAACACTAACTTACATATTTATCCTAAACTAACAAATTAGTAATTTCTAAAATATTTTTTTACCAATAATCTACGTAATTTTACAATAAAATAAATTAACAATTAATCTAACAAATTCCAACAAAAAACATTTATCTAGCAATTAACTATAATTTAACTAAGTTAACAATTATCTAACTAATATCTAACAATTTATCTAACATTTACCTAATTTTTAACTAAGTTAACAATTATCTAACAATTTTTACCAAAAAACAACACAAATTTTGTATGAATTTTTTTAATTTCCAAAAAATAAAAAAAATATAATTTACCTGTTACACAGCAGAGAAATCTCCCTAACTTCGGAAAATAACAGATCTAATCAAACTTAAAAATCTCACAAATTTTTTGACAAAATTTCTCTCCAAATCTTCTCAAAATTTCTCAAAATCATCTAAAAATCAGCAAAGTCGGCCAGAGGGAGAAGAAGGGGTTGTGTGTGCTTAAATTGACACAACTCCGGAATCACAGAGCTCACCATAACTCCGGAATCAGGGATTCCGGACTTACGGGGGCACCAGTGATTCCGGAGTTACGTAGGCAGCGCAGATCCCGGGATTATGCAGGATTCTATGATTCCGGGGTTATGCGGCTCTCTGTGCTGCCGGAATGGCTAAAATCGTGATTTATGTCCAAATTTTGCCATTTTGATATTTTATTAATTTATTTTGGTTAATTAAAAAAATTTCGGCTATTAATAACAAAGATGGTATACACTTTACAAGAAATACAAATGGTCCAGTGGCAAGGAGGTTTGGTTTGAGGCGCTGGGTTGAGTGAGGGCATGGGTTCGAACCCCCCTGCTGGCCATTTTTGTGAATTAAAATAGGGGCGCATGTATTAATCGCGCCCCTAAGTTATACAGCTGAAATCTCGCATCCAGAGAGTTGTTTTTGGTTAATTTCTTAGGGGCGCGACTAATACATACGCCCCTAAGTTGTGCTGCCATAAAACCCCTTCCCTTCCCTTCCCTTTATTTCTTTTTTCTTCCCCCAAACCCGCCCTAACCCTATTTCTCTCTCAATTTCGCCCCCTCCTCTCCTCTACCTCTACCTCCCATCTCCTTCATTGTTTTTGGCCAATTATTCTCTCTTTCTCCTCTCCTTGCTCTCCATAGTTGCTTCATTGATCTCCTTCTTCTCTCAAAGATCTTCATCATCATTTCAAGGTAATTCTAGGTTTTTAAAAAAATTGTGCCATGGTTGCATGTTTAATAATTGAGTTATTTTGTAGTATTTGTTCATTATTATTGATTGTGGTATATTATTGGTGATTGATATAGATTATTGGCAATATTGTGAGAATTTTTAGGGTTTTTTTGAAAAATTGTGTCATGGTAGTTGCATGGCTAATAATTGAGTTTTTTGGTAGTATTTGTTGATTATAATTGATTGTAGTAGATTATTGGTGATTGATTCAGATTATTGACAATATTGTGAGAATTGTAGATTATTGTTGGTAACTATTGATTATTTGTTGAATATTTGTTGATTATTGGCAATATTGATTGTTGTGTATTGCATGTTCAATTATTGTTGGTTATTAAACATATATTTGTTAATATATGTACCAAGAAATAGTTGATTATTGTTGGTTATTATTGTTTGTACCAAATTGATATCAAATTGGTATTGTGCCAATTTCGACAAATAAATTAGTTATTAATTGAATATATGTTAATATATGTGTTAATATAGTAATGGCAAGAAACTTGGATAGAGGTGGTAGAGGCCGAGGCCGAGCCAGAGCGGAGGGTCGGGGTGAAGGCGATTTGTCGCCTCCACGTGAGATTCCGTACGTTGGGTCTCTTCTACGAGCTCTGAATCCAACACATGCATCCAACCGTGCTTATGACGAGGTAAATATAGCCATCTTGTTATTTTTTTTCAATTGTGTAATTCTAATTTCATTTAAAAAATAACACATTTTTATGAAATGTAGCCAACGTTCGTCCTGGAGACAAAGGCCGGGTCTATGTCATTCACGTACGACGACCGAATTGCCCCAATTCTCGAGCAATTCAATCTCAACCATCTCGCTCGATTGGGCACCATCAAGGTAGACCGTGACCTAATAACTGCGGTTGCTGAGAGATGGAGACAAGAAACACATTCCTTCCATTTTCCAACGGGCGAGATGTCGATCACAATGGAAGATGTGTTGATGTTATGGGGTTTACCGTTGGACGGGCTATCCATGACAGGCGATGTGGATCAAGATTGGGAGGAGGACGTCATGGAGTTGTTTGGGCGAGTTGAGTGGCAAACCTTTAGGAGGCCACCGGGTCATTTCCACATGCGACAAGATTGGTTGCGTGAACCTTGGCGGCCACAAAGAGAAGGCCCCGGTGATAGACGGCACTTGAAGGCAAGATTACCTCCCAATGCCCCACCCGAGGAGATCGACATGTATGCACGAGCATACATGTTAGACCTCTTATCTACTGTTATGTTTTCGGACCGGTCCGGTTACATACAAACGATGTTCATTCAGTTCTTAAGGAACATCCATGATCCACCGAGGTATAGTTGGGGCTCGGCGGTGCTAGCACGTTTGTATCGTGTTTTATGCGATGCATCAGACAGGAGGAACAAGTAAATTGGGGGTCCTTTGATGTTACTGCAGATGTGCGTGTGGACGAGGCTCCCGATTGGGCATCCGAGAGCGAAGGATTTGCCCGGTGACATGCCATACGGGGTGAGTTGGATGGCCCGGACGCACAACTATGACGATGAGCTGCATAGGAGTATCACTCTCTACAGGTACTTTCTGACTATTTTAACCATCTTCAATTTTCGTAATAATTGTATATTATAACATTATTGAAAATTATATAGGTGGCGACTCGAGCATCTCGATGAGAATGGTCCAGAATGGTGGCCCTACGATGAAGATGTGGTGGCTACAATGCCCCTGATATGTAATGATCAAGATCATATGAGTCTTTTTCATTATCGGGGGCCAATTATATTTTTCTGGATTGTCGAGTGGCACGATCCTGCTAGAGTCGCGCGGCAAATATCTTTCCAAGTCCAAGTGCCGCCTCCATTGCCACCTCCTGATTGCAAGCGCCTTCATAAGGTATGCCACAACAAAAAATCTGAGGGGCGTGATTGGGAGATTTATCACGAGGGGTACATTCATACTTGGGGGAATCGGTTGGCCAATACAATTGATATGGGGAACAGTTTCATGAACGGCCCTTGGGACCATTACTTGGCATGGTTCAACCGGGAAGGCATGTGCACCGTCTACTGGAGAGGTACAACCGCAAGAAATGCCTTCAACCCGATTGCACATCAAGGGCGTGGAGTTGAGCGAACATTCAACATGCAAGGCGAAGTTGTGCAACGAACGGTAAATTCATTGCCTTTTTCCTTCAATTTAAACTTTAAAAAACATAAAGTACTAACTAAATTGTTTAATCAGGTGCTTCACAACTTAACACTCGCTAGGGAAGCGATTGGTGTGATTGCACAAAGCGCCAACAGTGTCTTCAAGACTTTCGCGAGAAAGATTCTTCGAACTTGTCGCGGAAACATCGAAGACGTCGACCAAGGAGTCGTCTTCCACAACCTGATGTTGGAGCATGGCTTGAGGGATGAGGACTTGGAGCCATCCATAGCCGAGGGGTTGCGCGTCCAGCCAGAGCATTACGACTGGTTGAGTGAGTTGGTGGGTGGCGAGCAAGCGAGTCAGATGCCCGAGGCGCCGCTCTTTCACCCTCCTTACTCACATCTATCACAGGGCGGAGTATGGGAACCCGGCCAAGGATCCGGAGCCGCCCAACCGGAACCAAATGTTGAGCGTACAGTAGAGGACGAGGTAGAGCGTGCAGCCGAGTACGTGTTTGGCTCTTCGAGCCAAGCACGCAACCTTGATGATGAAGACGAAGATATCATTCCTTTACGGCGCACTACTAGGACGGCTCGAGCACCTAGTGCTTATACACCTTCCGCTTATGATACACGTGGCCACGGTCGGGGTCGTCGGGGCAGGGGGGGTTGATATTACTTAGATCGATGCATGTTTGATGTATGTTTTTATGTTTGTGCTATTTTGAGACTTGTTATGTTGAAAACTTGTTTAATTGTTTAATAACTTGTTATGTTGCTTGTTTAATTATATCGATGTTGAAAACTTGTTATGTAATGCATTTTGAAAAAAGAAAAGTAAACAAAAAAAACCTTGTTTCAAACACTTGTTTCAAACTTAAAGAATGACAAAAAAAATTTCAAACTTGTTTAATTGCCTTGTAATACATTTAGTAAAATGAAAATTAAACAAAAACAAGCTAACACAATAAAAGCCTTGTTTCAAACTTGTTTAATTGCCTTGTAATTTTGAGTGTTAACTTAGGGGTGCATGTATTAATCGCGCCCTTAAGTGCTGAACACAATAACAGCTCTCTGGATGCTCTCTGGAATTGTTTCAGCACTTAGGGGCGCGATTAATACATGCGCCCCTAATTAAATTAGAAAAATGGTAGGGAGGGGGGTTTGAACCCATGCCCTCACACAAACTCGGCGCCTCTATTCAAACCCCCTACCACTGGACCATTTGTATTTCTCGAAATAGTTGTAACATCTTTAGTATTAATAGGGTATAAACATTTCCACTTATAATAAAAAACACTTTAATCTATCATTATTTCTATTTTTAATAATTACTAACTAAATATTTATAATAACTAAGTTTAATATATTTAATAACTCCTATTTATTACTTCTAATATTTTTATTTGTAATAATATATTTATTAATGTAATAATATTTTTAATATATTAGTTCTTCAGCTAAGTTTAATAATATTTTTAATCTATTTAATAATGTAATAATATTTTTAATATATTTAATAATTTAATAACTAAGTTTAATATATTTAATATATTTAATATATAATAATGTAATAATAAATTTTCATATGTAATATTATTTTAAATATATTATTACTTATACATAATAAATATATTATTATTTATTTTAAATATATCATTACTGATTTTAAATATATCATTACTTATATTAAATAGATCATTACTTATATTAAATATATTATTACTTAATTAAATATATCATTACTTATATTAAATATATAATAATTATATTTAATATATTATCACATCTATTTATAATATTTATATTTAATATATTATCACATCTATTAATAATAAATATAATAAGTGCATTTAAAATTACTATTTTAATATAATTAATAAAATGTGTATAAAGAACTAAAAAAATGCACAGAATGTCAGGGGTGCATGTATTAGTCGCGCCCCTGACATGTAGGGCCCACAATTGGTAGATGCACTGCAAACTGCCTTAAATTCAGTAAAACAAATGAAAATCTCTTAGAGGCGCGCCTATTAGTCGCGCCCTTGGTCCTCTGTGCAATTATTAGGTTGCCTCTGGCCCTATCTGTTGAAATTTTTTGCTGCTTGGCCCTCTATGAAAATTTTCCTATACGTAACGGGCTAACGGCCTATTTATACTTAAAAGGTTAGGAAAATGTTTCGCGGATTCCAACTTCGATACCGTCATCGATATCAACTTGACACGTTCAGTTGAGTTCCGACGAAAATTTGTTTTACTTATGATGCATATTGTTTTTGTTATTATTCATGTTGTTTTTGTTATTGTGCATCTAAGAACATGCATAACAGTCAAATACTTATGATTTATATCCTAAGTTCATTATGTTTTTTTTGTTTTACTATGATTTATTATGAAAATTTGTTTTACTTATGAGGCATATTGTTTTCGTTATTATGCATTTTGTTTTTGTTATTGTGCATCTAAAAACATGAATAACAGTTAAATACTTATGATTTATATGCTAAGTTCATTATGTTTTTTTGTTATACTTATGATTTATTATGTTTTCGTTATTATGCATGTTATTTCTATTATTTTGCATGCTATTTACTTGCATAATAACAAAAAATAACATGCACAATAACGAAAACAACATGCATAATAACTAGAACACCTTTTCAAAATAAATGCAACTGGATTCGTCCAGTCCGCATCGATGAGCGTAGCGATCTGCGTCGGTGAGCGTAGCGACATTCATTTTCAGTGAAGCGTCCGATCAATTATATGCATAATACAAAAAAACAACATGCATCATAAAAAAAACAACATGCAAACTGAATTCAACTGGACCTGTTCTGTTGGTATCGATGGAGGTATCAATGAAGGTATGACGGTCACGATATTGGATATTATCGTTAACTATATCATTTATAAGATGATAAATAATTATTTTTCGTTGATCGTTTCGTTTACAAATGAAAATCAATTTTTTTTTTCTGTTGATCGTTCGGTTGCAATAAACAACATAAATGATAAAAAACGTTTCAATTGCTTTTTAAGTAAATAACATAACAGTCTACGAAATCATATATCTTGAAGTAGCAAAATTTGTAGTAAATTTTTTTTGAATTGATCAAACTTGATAACATACATCTTGAAGTAGCAAATTTGATAACATACATATTGCATAATTTCAAATAACATAAACTGCCTAATTAACAAGATTAAAACCCAAGAGTTTCAGTTTGATCTCAAGCTCAACTTAGTTCTCAAGTTACTTCTCATAAAGTACCAATTTCATCATAAGGCTAAAAATAAAAATAAAAATAAAAATAAAAGGAAATTTTTTTTTCGTGCCACTCAAAATTGGAGAATCTCAGAAATGTCATCCGTAATCGATTTCTTTCATATTTGCACCCAAAATCGGTGATACCTTCTTTTTTCCATTAAAAAAAAAAGATAAAATGCCCCTACCATGGTTTCTTCCCCTCATCTTATCCTTCTGTACCGACACCAGTTGGCCTCCCCTTCCTCAAAATTGATCTCGGAATTAATTGCGACATCCTTCGAAGCGGCACCAGTGGCGAGGTCAGTGTGTTGTGACTAATAATGTCTTCATATTTGTCGATTTGCAAAACCATCTTGAATTTTAACGTGTTTGCGTGTTTTAAGCTTGTTGCAGGAACTATAATGCAAAATTGAATATTTGGATGTGCAACGTAAATCTAAAGTGCAAGATGAGTATGTGGAGCTATTATCAAGAAGGTCTAGATAGGATTTAATTAATTAATTTGTAAATTTAGCATAATTGGCTATGATTAAGCTTGAGAAAATCCTAATCTGGACTCAACCGTTATAACAGTTCTCAACCGTTATAATGGTTAGTTCAATCTGACCAATTCCAAAATTGTGTGCTTTGCTTTCAGAACCAATCGCTACATAACGGTTAACAACCGTTATAATGGTTAGTTCATCCCAGATCAAAATATCGAGAATTTGGTTCAACCGTTACAACGGTTGTCAAGCGTTATAATGGTTAGACTAGATAATTTAATTTACAAAATGTCTCATTTGCTTTCAGAACCAACCGTTACATAACGGTTCCCAACCGTTATAACGATTGATTCATTCCACCTCTAAACTGCCAGGTTTTTGTACTAACTGTTCTAACTAGGGTTTTTCAAACAGGGCGGGTCGAGTACCCGTGGATCCGACCTGGGTGGATCCACGAGCTCAACGGGTCCACGGGTATCACGGGGCGGATCTTCACGGATCCGAACTCGAAACCCTCAATCGACTCGAGATAAACCCGGGCGGGTCGGGTAAGGATCTGCCGGATTTTTTTTAATTGAAAATTTTAGGAAAAATGTTACAACTTCAAAAAATCCGAAAAATGTATAAAAATTATGAAATAATTGTATGAACTATTTTGGTAAATTATTTTATAATTATGTCATTTTTATTTATAATTATCTTTAAAATCGAATAATATTTAAATAATTTTGAAAAAAATCTTTTAATTCTCAAAATATTCGAAAAAAGAAAAAAATTCGAATAAATGTAAAAAATATAGAATTCAAGAATACTCTAATAATTCAAAATATTTCAACAATTTGAACATGGACAATATTTCAACAATTTGAATTGATTATTTACAATTTATATTTATAGATAAGATCTAAAAATATACGAAATCTGATGCTTTCCAAAATATTTTAGCACGATCTATACATGTTATCAAACATAAAAAAAAAACTCATGCCGCTATTGAACAATAAAAGAATATAATGCAAAATGTGTCCATCTCCATCTGGATCATCTCAGAGACTCAGACTATGAAGAAAGAAAAATACACGTAATTCCCATGCTTCAAAAGGTTATAAATGAAAACATGCCATATCACTATATCAAAAACCAAAAGCATAATGAGTATTGAATTTTTTTGTATTTGATGTGACATGGACCCATCACAGGTCTATCACGGGTCCAGGCGGGTCGGTCCACGGGTCGGGTTAGGCGAGTCCACGGGTCGGGCACGGAGCGGGTTTAGCACGGGTACGGGCGGGTTTTTTCAATACTCTAGTTCTAACGATTCGGGGTGAAATCTCCTGTTTTGGAAAGTATTTTGCTGCTGCTATATATATTGCTTTCTTCTTCTTTCTCAATTATCTTTTGCAAAAACTAAAACCCTAACCAGCCGCCACTGCTAAACCTGAAAAAGCTTTCTAAACTCTCAAAAATACTCAAGCTTAATTGATCTAAATTAGCCAAATACTTATGAGATTTGAGAGATCATTGTATTTCTCTTTGCTTTTGCTATTGTGCTTGTTCAACGGGTCTAGTCTCTAATCTTCGTGTGTAAAGAGCTAGATCTCGGCCTTGTGTAAAGACTATTATTTGGTGCTAGTGCAAACGGCTCGATCTCGTTACCAAGTCGGAGGGTCAGGAGTCCCGAAGAGTAGGCTCATCAATAGCCGAACTCCGTTAACACATTGGTGTCACACGTTCTTCTATTTCGTTTGATCTTTCAAAACTCTATCTATTTTACTTTCTGCAGTTTAATTACCTTGAGTAAGTTGGGTGATTTGGTGTTGATCGAAATTGAAACTGAATTGTGTAATTTGCCAAAAGAACCCTAGAAATTTAATTAAACCTATTCACCCCCCTCTAGGTTCTACAAAGTGGTATCAGAGCACGTTGAGTTTGATAACTAGAACTGTTCTTAGTTTACAAACAAAGATCTAAGTATGGCCACGTATAGACATGTCAAGGAATCTCCGATTTTAGGTGCTAATTGCAAAAATTTTGGCCATTGGAAGCGTTGTATGGTGAATTACTTAGAGATATGTAATCTTTGGGCAGTCATAGTTGGCAAATATGTACCAAAATACAACACCGAGACCGGTAAACTTGATGTCTTGTGTATACCAAAGAAAAAGAACAATGATGCCGCCGTTAATGCAATTTTGTCGCCGATTAGTGAGACTATAACTCCAATCTTTGATAACCTCAATAATGCTCATGACATGTGGCAAGTCCTCTTGAAACGGTATGAAGGTAATGATCAAATTAAATAGATCAAAGTGGCCTGGTTGGACACTAGATATGAAAACTTAAGAATTGAAGAAAATGAAAGCATTGAGGATATGTACCATAGGCTTACCATTCTTATTAATGAGTTCATTGAAATGGAATAACCTTTAACTAACAATAAGATTGTAGGTAAGCTCTTTCTACCATGATTGTGCGGCCAGATTGGCAATGATTTGTTGGAGTGCTCGAGGCGGTGAAAGGGAGGAATGCAGAGTCATTCACATCGGATGAGATATACACCTCATTTCGGTCCTTTGAGGAAACTCTCAAGCAAACCTCCCACTAAAGCCAAGGAGGCAAGGCCATCGCTTTCCCAGCACAAAGCTCCAAGCAAAACAATACTTCGTTTGCTCATTCTCGATCAACTAGTGATAACCCCTTCAAAAACATGGGACAAGATCATGAGAAGGAAACACAAGTTCTTGCTAAGATGATGCAAGGTCTATTTGCCTTTGAGAAGAAGTACAACACAAAACGAGAAAGCAAGAGAAAGAAGGTGTTGTGTGTCATGTGCAAAAGAGAAGGACATACCATCCACACATACTATAAGATATTTCTACAAATGAGACCTCAAGACGGTGATGAGAGGCAAGAGGGCTTCAATTTCTTGGTAAAAAATAGAAAATGAGATCCTGCGTTTGTATCATTGTGTTGCTAAGACTGCAATTGCATCTTTTTAGCTATCTTTTTGTATTTTTAATTAAGCACTTTATTTGTATTTTGTTTATTTTTTCTTCTTTATTTTGATCATATATTATAATGTGACATGTTATAAGCAATATACATGTGCTATATATCTATTTTGTTTGTAAATTGTAATGTATGTGACCGTTTAAATAGTATGTTGGTTAACAAATCTGGAGCTAACGATTATAAAATATATTTTTCAAATATAGAAATCTAAGATAATAATTATTTAGTAAATAATCATTGTCTTAGATTTTTTATGACAACGGTTATTTATATCTAAAATATTAAATTAATATTTTTTGTTCGACAACACTCATTGACTACGTTTTTTTATATGATTCGACAACATTTATTGACAACTGACGTGTAATCATTGAGCGGAATAAAATTTAACCGTTGACGGATTTCTTTTTAATAATAATGCACATAATCCTTGCAAAGAAAAAAGAGAAAAGAAAAAAGAAAAAAAATGAGAAATGCAAATGAAATGTACTCTCCGTTTTTATGGAGTGAGTGGAGGAGATGAAACCAACTCTTTAATTTTTTTTCATTTTTTGGAAAAGACCCAACTCCATTAATTAATGTGCAGTTAAAGCATGCATAGATATGCGGACCCTCCCATTCTTTGGCAATATCAACAAGTTGCACAGTGTGACACACATTAACACAAATAAGACAGAACGAAGAAAATGGAAAAAAAAAGAAGAAAAAAAAAACTTGATTATCAGAATGAAACTTGCATTGGTTCCTCCTATTCTATAGTAAATTGACGGTTCGGATAGATCGTTAATTTCGCGATCGATCGTCAAAGATGGAAATTAAATAGATTTTTATACTTTGACACAAATTTTGATGCAATCAGTGAAAATCGAACGGTCCAAATGCTGCGCTAGACCGTCCCATGCATAACCAGATCCCGTTCCATATATTTCTGCTCCTTTGTTGCACAATGGACGAATAAATCGGATGCAAGGAAGGAAACATTTGCTTAGGTAATATAGGAATTTTTGCATAAAGGATCAAACAAACAATTTTTTGTCAGATAATGTCAACTACTCTTTAGAAATATCACAAAGAATCAAGGACGCAACTAATACTTGCGTCACTAAGCTTTTTTAGATACACAATTAATAGTTTCTCTCCTAAAATGTAAAATTTATACTGCAACTATAAGAGAAATGCACGAAAGTTGAAATTTATTTTGAAAAATATAAGAGCGCAAGTATTACTTACGCATTTAGTCTTTTGCGAAATTTTTTAGAATGTCTTTAATCTTATACGTTGAAAAAAAATTTATTCTACGAACCTTTATTAAAATTTTCCTATTAAAGCATTCAACTCATTCCTCTCCCTACAACTACCTCAACTGTGCTCTCAATTAATGCTGACTACCTCTTTAATTTCTCTCAATCCATTGCTCACTATTTATCACTAGCTACCTCCCTTAATTAAATTATTGTACCTGCGTTTTTCTGAAATAAGGAGCGACTCAATTCAGGAAAAAAACACACACAAGCAATCTGTTACGATGAATTACACTAGAAATCTAGAATATGTCAACCTCGATCATCGTGTATATATATTTGTGCCAACCACCGTTGGATTACGCCAAAATTTTGGTGTTATCATATGTTTTTTTTTTTTGAAAAATAACTATTTCAAATTGAGATAGCCGCTTCCATTAAGAAAAAGCAAATTATATATACACATGTTGCAAAAATTCAGCAAATTATATATACACATGCTGGAATATTAAACTAATATTAAACTACTTCTTACAATGTCTTATCCAAACAAATTTCTCGCTAATAATCACATCATAAGCAAATTTCTATATCATCAGTTTTTCTTTTACTAACTTTCCATCTTCCAAATTAAAAACCCCTTAATTTCCACTTTCTTCTTCACTAGTATCAAACAATAGATCCCCATCCCCAAACTCTGGCTGATCAATTTGAGCATGTACCAGTGTACCACCCTCTGATGTCCTTCCTATTGCACCATTAATTGATCTTACGAGTCTCCACCTGCTGTTGTTTGAACAAATTTGCCACCTTACTCGGTTTACCTATCTAAAATATTAAATTCATAATATTATTATATATTGTATAATTATTTTTGACCTTTCCTTAATTGAATAAATATTATACCATTTCTCTCTGTCTATAAAATTCATATTAATTTCTGCCGCCAATATAGTTTCCCATTTCAAAAACTCACTATGTTGTTAAGTTAACAAATATGTCCAAATTCCTTCAAAATTTTAACATTTAATTTTCTATTAAAAGGTAAAGTAGAACATATGTTATTCAATATAAAATTACAACATAATCTTAGTCGGGGCTGATCTAGCTTGAACCAGGAGGGCAAGTGCCTCCTTGGAAAAAAAATTATGTGTATTTGTACGATTTGTCAAATTTTTTTGCAAAATTATCATGTATATTTAAAAATCCACGTCATTTTGCCTCCGCTGAAAAAAATTATAAATCTTGTTCCCAACGAAAATTCTGAATCCGCTCATGATCTTAGTGACATTTATGTGCATTCTGTGCAGGAGCGAGAGAGAGAGAAAAAAAATGAAGGGATGTAGATTAAATGACTATGATTTATGAAAAAAATGAAGGGATGTATATCCAACTCTAAGAAGCATATAAGCTTCAAAAGAATTTTGCATGTAAGAAATTAATATTCGAATGGGATACTAGTTATCTTCACTTTTAAGTGAAATTAAGAAAGATAAAAATACGACTTGAAAAAAGATATAAATGATACGTCATGTTACATTTAATTGTTGAGTAGTACTACATGTTCTTTCGTATGTAAGAAGTATATATATATATATATATATATATATATATATATATCAAAACCCATATCATTTATCTTCTTTGGTTTTTGCATTGGATAGGTACATGAAGATATGTTATTTTATTTTTTCGTAAGTGGATTGAATCGTCAATGGAAATCTAATTTATTGAAATTCTTTTATGAGGAAATATTTATTACAAAGAAGTATTGTGTTTTTTGAGAAAACATATTGCAATAAGTATCTTGTATGGAATATGTTAACTTCACCTTAATTAATTATGATATTAATTTTGAGCTTTATTATCTAGTAGTTTCTTAACCTACGTACAAATGTCACAATAAAGAATGTCAGATATACATACAATTCAACATTATATCTCGGTCAATTTTATTTAAACTCAATTAATATTTCAATTTACACTTAGAACAAAACAGTGATCCAAACCTAATCTAGTTATATGTCATCATCTTTCCGCTTTTCATGCTACCTCCTCCTACAAATATGGAATGAGATCGTCTGACGCGCAGCATCGCGCTGCACGCTTTCAGAATCGTCCGATTTTCTCATGGTTCATGCTCCAGATCTAAAACCCTTTCTGATTGTCCATCTGATGATCGAGACGCGGTATTACGCGGTACCGCGCGATAGAAGAACAGAGCCCCTACAAATATATATTGACACCTCTCAACTCCAATCGTAATAAAAGAGAGAGAACATAACTACATCATCACCATCATCATCCTCATCTTCTCTCTCTTTCTCAGAAGCTAGCTGCAATAAAATCTCCATCTCGCTTGCAACAAATCAAGACAAATTAAGAAAAATGGCAGAAGAGCTAGGCAAGATGACCCAAAAGGGCATGAGTTCAAATGAGAAAGAACAAGGACAGGAGATGATTCACAGCTCCAGCACCGCACGCACAGCTGAGACGCTTCTGCGTGTGGCACCGCTGGGTCTATGTGCGGCGGCGATGGTGGTGATGCTTAAAAACTCCCAGACCAACGATTACGGCGACCTCTCCTACTCCAATATAGGCGCTTTTAAGTATGTTTTTTTTTTGAAACCTTGACAGAAGCTGTCAAGTTGAAGCTTTTAAGTATGTTTTTAGTTATATATATCTCTATCTCAGTGTACATGCACACTGCAAATAGCATGCACATCAATACCTCATATATATTCAGCAGAGAGCCACTAACAATAATCTAATATATATTTGTTGAAAATTATATCGTTAAAACTTAAAATTCTCTAACCTTTTAGAAAATTTTCTTATACATGATTTTGCTAAAATCAATAATTCATTTTTGAATCATTTGTCTATTTTATATTAACAAGGTAGTGTGTTTATGATTTTTCCAGTTATTTAATTATTACGATTTATTGTCCGGTATATTCGAGTTGTCATTGTGCATCATCAATCTTTTTAATGGAAGTACATAGAAATTAAAGATGCAAGCGACCAAAGACATTAAATTCCAGAGGTCGAGTATGCATGCATCATGCATGTACTAAATCATAAATACATGTGGTTGGATGTTATATACTTTTGGGTTTCTAGGACTAGTGAATGCCAAAGAGGCCTGTCCGGGCCCCGTCGGTTCCAAACCGTCCGGCCACGGGTTGGCATGGGTCACTGGTCACGGGTTCCGGGTTACGGCGGGTCAAAAAATCAAATGCCTCAACTTTTCACGTATTTGGCCTGCCCAGGTCGGACCCTCCCGAGTTGGCACGGGTCGCGATCCGGTCCGAGTCGGCCCGGGTCCGAAAATTTAAAATAATTCTGAAAGAAATCTGAATTTGTTCCAAAAAATTAGAAAATTTTCATAATAAGTTTACCATATTTTTTAAACAATAATGTTAAATTAATTCGGTTTGTATTCATAATTGTTTAAAAATCGAATAATAATCAAATAATTCCGAAAAATTACCAAAACTGCAACAAAATTTGAATAATTTATGAAACATGCATGCAAAATAAACTTATCATAATTTTTAAAACAATAATTTTGAACTAATGAGATTTTTATTTACAATTGCTAAATATTCAAATAATAAAAAAAACAATTTTTCTTAAAACATAAAAAAGGGCAATCCGGGTTAGGGGGGGTCCAAAGCGGGTCACGAGTTGGGGCGATCCGAATTAGCGGTCCAATTCCGAAAAAACCGAACCCACCCAGTGCTATAGACTCATCATTCTCATGATCCGGGTTGGAGCGGGTTCGACTCCGGTCCGGGCTGGTCGGGTTGCGGGCAGGGTTTCCCCTGGCCAGGTTGACCCACAGTGGTTTTTGCAAAACACTATCTAGAACCGCTCTTGAATATTTTTCGCTCTTAAATCAGCAAAGACCATCATTAAAATATTTAATAGAAATAAATCATCCTCCATTTTTTATTAGCGTTCAAATATTTTTCTCATTTAATTTAACAATTCACTAAAAGAAAGATTAAAATCAAAATTTAAAATTGCATAATTGAATATCATTCACACGCCACTCAAGCCGATGTAAAAAAATCTTTAAAAAAAAGTGTTATTTGCAGAGTAATTTTTTTTTTTACATCTATATACATATACAACAGTACAAGGTTCTATTGATCATGTAAAATAATTAACAAATTAAATCCCTGATCAATTAACTATTGCGAATTAGGTTCATACTAATTACATCTTTATCATATGGTAATGATATGATAGTTATAATATTATAAAATGTTTTTTTGAAACAACAAGGTACTTGATATATGCAAATGCCATTTCTGCTGCTTATTCGCTCTTTTCCGCGTTGTACATGGCTGTGCCAAGGCCGTCGACATTACACCGCTCTTGGATCATGTTCTTCTTTGATCAGGTCTCCTCTCTCTCTGTCACAGATTTAGCAGAAATCACAAATTTGTACCATTTATATATGATGTGTATTATCATCTTAATTAACTGATCATGCCTTTTTGACAGTGCAGGTGTTGACCTACATGACCCTGGCTGCTGGTAGCGTGTCGTCAGAGATACTGTACCTAGCATACAACGGGGATGCAAATGTGACGTGGAGCAGGCAGTGCAATGTCTTCGACACATTCTGCAGCAAAGCCACTACATCAGTAGGTATCACCTTCGGTGCTGTCGCGTGCTATGTATTGCTTTCTCTCATCTCCTCCTACCGTCTCTTCAGTTCCTACGAGGCACCGATTCCTTGTCTCGCCACCAAGACAACCGAGGTTGCCATCTTCCCCCGCTGAAACAATGACATGTTCTGATTGATTGCGTTGAATGAAGTTTGCACTTGTATAATTAATAAGCTGTGTATGTGTAATGTGTAACTGTAATATATCATTCCCCTGTTAAGTTGCATATATTTCCCAAGTTTTCTTTGTGTTAGTATTTCCATGAGCCATTTTATTCTAACTGGCGCCTCTGTGCCTGACAATCAACGATCTCAACCGAGCTCACCGCCACAACAAAACTATCCTGACCCTCTCTGATCTCCCTCACTACCCCTCTTCCCTTCCCCTTCTCTTCTCCCAAAGGTGCTACACAATCTCCCTCTCCTTCACATCTCATGAGGCATCAGCCATACCATAACATCCACATATGGGTCTGGGTCGACACCGCCATGTTCGTACATCACCTGATGGCTGGAGCACCTACGTCCCACCTAGGGATATGCAATAAGGGCCGGGCTGGATCTAGGAAATGGCCGGGTAAGGGTCGAGTTTAAAAATGATCTCAATGGAGCTGGATAATAGAGACTTCCTTTTGAGAGAAAGTCCGACTCTTCTAAGACCCGACCCTTAACAAGCCCTGAGGGCTTAAGGAGACCGGCTAGATAAGGATCCAGTGTATTTTTATTTTATTTTTGTAATTTTTTAGTTATAAAAAATTAATAATCTTAATATGTAATGATATTGTTAATAAATATTAATGATCATGTTAGTATATGTATCATTAATTAACTATATATTATTGATTAACTAATATTTATTATAGTTATTAAGGGCTGAAGGAACCGGGTCAAGGCTTAAAGGCCCGAGTTAATAAGGGTGTGTTTTTTTGAAAATGAACTCGACTCTTATAAAGTTCGGCCCTTATTATTTTTTATTAAGAGCTCGGTCAGAGTCGGATTTGACAGAGACTTTACAGGGGTCGAGCCGGAGGCTAAGGGCCTATGGCAATATCCCTACCCACGTCACGCCTCAGCGCCAATGCCGCCCTTTGTTCATACATGATACATCATGTACATACATGATACATGTTCTTAATTGCAGCGTTTTAGTGAGCTATACAGTTCGCATATAATCTTGGATATGTGATCTTTGCAACTAACATCAAATCTTTACTGAAACAACAATTTACAGTCAATTAACATCAGATCAAAATATATATATATACCATACACACACTGTTTACAGTTACTATCTTGAAAGCTATACACAACGCTCTAATTAAAGTCTACACATGCATATATAATTTAGGACTGTGAGTGCTCCACTCTGCTAGATGTTGCAATTAATACATTGAATGTCTGATGTCACTCACAAATTGTTGTACATTGAATTGAACCCAAGTCCATGGTGGCAAGTGGCATCAATCATGGTCACTACTGTCGGCACACTGAGCTAGCGGGTAATTTTAAAAAAGGTTTCCATAGCAATTGCTGAAACTCTCAAAGGGAGAAATTTGTTAGGATAAGTTAGATTTAAGGTAATACTAGGTTCATTTATAAGCATTGCCTTGAAATACAGAAACAGTTATATATATTTGGGTGCTTGTAGGATTTGAGGCGTTGTCTGGTATATTAGATAATTGTTATGGTAAATCAAATAATTGGTTTATAATGTTATTCGTTGCAGTTCCTACTAAATAACTTGGAGTACCTTTGCACAATAAAAAAATTGTCAGTCAAAAACTGGAGATATATAATTCATAAGATTGATCAATTGCGTGCTGTTTTGACAATACGAGGTATATACAATAATGCTTATCAATGCAGCACTATGTACAGTAACATTATCGCAAGGGAACCATAGGGAAATGATAATATATATATATATATATATATATATAGAATCCGGCTAACGTACTAACGTTAGCAAAATCAAAACCGTGCTAACGGATGTTTATCTCGAATTCCAAATCAAAAACGGCCGATCCGAACCGTTGAAATTGTTGTCCATACTAAAACCTACGTAGGGACCAAATTTTACATTTTTTCGAATTTTTTTACTATTTTATCCGAGGCATTGAAAATGAATTAATCTAACGATTCAGAAAAACTTACAATTTCAACACATTCTTAAATGCCTCGGATAAAATAGTAAAAAAATTCGAAAAAATGTAAAATTTGGTCCCCACGTAGGTTTTAGTATGGACAACAATTTCAACGGTTCGGATCGGCCGTTTTTGATTTGGAATTCGAGATAAACATCCGTTAGCACGGTTTTGATTTTGCTAACGTTATTACGTTAGCCGGATTATATATATATATATATATATATATATATATATATATATATAGAAATGCTATGGTGCACCATGATGCCAAAAGACTTGTGGCACTGGGAAAACTGAACCATTAGATGTGTATCACTTGTTTTAAGATTCGTACTTCTGAGAAAGTCTAAAAATTTGTAAAAATATGACCAATCCTGAACTGTGGACCTAGAAAACTTGAAATTAAAAGCCAACAAACCACATACTTAACCGAATTCTAATATATGAGTGATTGGAGAATTACGTCAAAAAACTCAAATTACATAGAAGCCCTAAAAGCCACCGAATCTATTGAAGAACCCGCGGCTGGTTTTGTGAAACCAACTGAATCAAAGAGTGGTACTGCTACCATAATTAAACAAAATAACACCATAATCCAACTCTTGGTGAGGCTTACTGAAAATTTGGAGGATTGTAAAGAAGCCATTAGAAATATCAGGCAAGTCGTAGCTGATCAAACGTCAGCCGGGACGAGTGCTGATATAACTAATACCATTGACGAGTTACAAAAGAATTTAAAGAAATTGAGTTTAGGTGAACCAATCCCTAAACCAAAGAAAAAGGAGGTACCATTCTACGTCTTCAAAGATCCACTAAAAATTTTTGAAGAAGAGAAAAAGAAATTAAAATGAACAGAACACGTACTTAGATTGTGATGGAACCACGACCATCTATCTCAGAACGAGAACAACAAAGCCGTAATGAGAATCAAACTCCAACAATTGAGGATCAAATCCGAAATTATAGACGTAGCCAGAGACTACGACAAGAAATACAAAGAAGGTTACTCGGAAGGAGACAAATCGGGTACAACAGGAGTTTGGAGAGCCAATTAAATCCTGACGCAGAATTAAACATATCCCAGTTCAGAAGAGCACAGTCAGTACCAGCAGAAACACTTTATCAAGATGGCTGGGCTGCTACTCAACATAGGGTGTATCAACATTACTTTGACCAACGAATCCTCGTAACTGATGGACAACAATTAGAATTACCATTTATTATTCAACAGAGTTACGAAGAGATACAAAGATCAGGATTTCAACATTTACACCTAGGATTAATAATGATAAGATTATATACTCTACATCGTAGAGAAGCAGGTGTAAACGTCCTTATAGTGGTGAGAGATACTCGGTGGGCAGACGATAGATCCATAATTGGAACAATGGAGATGGATTTAACTACCGGAACCCAACTAGCATACCTAGCACCAAATATGATGCTTAGTATAGCTGATATTTTTAACCATATACAGTTGGTAGTTCAAACACATGGGTATGAAAACTGACAAGCTGGAGAGAGTAACCTATTATTATTAACAAAATCATTAATAGGAAGACTATCTAATACGAGTTATACCAGCTTTGGATATAATGTACAAAGAGTTTCGGATTACCTAACCAGTAGAGGTGTCCAAGCGATCCCTAGACAATCACACACCACAGAAGGATTAAGGGGATCAAGATGGATTATTAGACCACCGCGTGTAGCAGAGGTACAACATCCACAAGATGCTATGATTCGCACGAGATCAAACAGAACAATTTTATTAAAATTCAAAAATTACGCGGCTACACAACCATCTCAGGGACCAACAGTTGAAACTAATGATGAAGAACAACTGTCAGAGGAAGAAACAGCCTTAGTACTGTTTGTAAACGTGTCCGATGATGAATTAGAAGATGAAGAAGATGATGACACGTATTGGGGAGCTATTCAGCTAACCGCCAGTTTGGCTAAAGTAGAAATGGAACAAGATGGTCCTATATGGGACCAAAGTGATGAAGAAAACGAAGAGGATTTCGTAAATCCTTTCGCGGAAGGTGGTGAAGATAAGAACAAGCCTTCTTTTGAAACTGAAACTGTATATGTTTTGGGACAAGAATCAGAATTTGATTATCCTATCCTGAAACAATTTCTTGAAAAACCCATTGTCCAAAACACAGTTTTATCTTCATCGATAACATCAAATTATAATATACCCCCCGAGCCAACAATGGGAAGAATAAATTACCCACCAGGTAGATTAAGGAATGATGATGAATCATCAGGAAGTAGATTCATGCAAAGACCAAGAGGTCTACCCGGAGGAGTCGGATCACACCAAAATGAGCAGTGGAACTTACCAACTGCCATGCAAAAGCAGGGTGCAATGTTAGTCTTGCCAGAAGATATTGGCTTATACAATGATGTTATTTCAAGATGGGAATCGATAACGTTAAACCTAATAAGTGAAAGAAACTTCGATAATAATAAAGCTAAAATACAATTCATCGAAAACTTATTAGGCGAAGTACAAAAGAAAATATGGATCCAATGGAGAATGGCCTTTGAGGCTGAATACTTAGCCTTAGAAGCAGTGGCAGATGATACGCAAAACGTAATATCTCAGATCAGAAGAGTATTAATTCTGGAAGATCCATATCAGGGAACTAGTGATGAACAGGACAGAGCGTATCAGGATTTGGAAAGGCTATCCTGTGAACATGTGAAAGATCTATTCTTTTACATGAATGATTTTAAAATATTAGCGGCAAAATCAGGAAGAATATATATCCCCCGAACTATCTGAAAAATTATTTAGAAAGATGCCACCGCTAATTGGGAAAGAACTTGAACAAGCCTTTCAAAAGAAATTCCCAGGAAATACAGTTGGGGTAATCCCCAGAATCCATTTCTCGTATCAGTACCTAGCCGAGATGTGCAAAAAGGCTGCGTTACAAAGAAGCCTAAAGGACTTAACCATATGTAACAAAATACCCATCCCAGG
This sequence comes from Eleocharis quinqueflora, assembly GCA_964058865.1. Classification (NCBI taxonomy): domain Eukaryota; kingdom Viridiplantae; phylum Streptophyta; class Magnoliopsida; order Poales; family Cyperaceae; genus Eleocharis; species Eleocharis quinqueflora. Next base: position 247,207 of record CAXKVX010001399.1, read on the forward strand.
ATACTATCAAAATAATAGAAAGAAATATGGGTTAAGAAAGGCTAGAAATTACAAAGGAAAACCTCATGATTCACATGTGAGGGTATTTAAACGAAAGCACGCAGAAATGGTACGTAAATGCAAGTGTTTTATCTATGGAGAAGAAGGACACTTTGCTAGAGAATGCAGGAATAAGAAAGGCAACATAGTAAGAGCCGCAGTAATGAACGATCTGGATTTACCAGATGATCTCGATGTTGTCTCAGTAGATCTAAACGAGCCGGACAGTGATGCAATTTGCAACCTGTCAGAAGGAGAAGTTGGCAACACAGAGTATCAGGTGCGAACTTGTTTAGAAGAATTACCTATAGAATTAAACCTGATGCTACAAATCACAGACTTTGGTTGGAGAAGCAAAATCGAACTACCCGAAAAACAAGAATCCTGTGAGCATAATTTTGAAGAAACAGAAGTTCAAAGGAGTTGTAGCTTCTGTAAATTAACAATAAAACCGGAATACGGTATAGGGTGTAAAGAATGTAATCTCTCAGTCTGTTCATTATGCGCCCCATTCTATTTTGGAAAACAAGTCAAACCAAAAACTTCTCTACAGCCAAGACCTTACAATAATAAAGATGCACTAATAAAGGAATTGACCAATTATATTGTGTATCTTGAGGGCGAAATTGAAAAATTAAAACAGACATTACAAGAGGAAAGAGAGAAAGATCTAATCAGAAACTTAACTAATGATTTTAATAATCTCTCAACAAAAGAGGAAGATGAGATAGGAGAAGAAGACGAGATAAGAGATGAAGGAGTAAATGTTTTATTTGAAATTGATGAATCTTCCTATAAAGCAGGAACCTCTGAACCACAACCAGAGAAAAAGAGAATCTTTAACCGTATTTACCACTTAATGATCACATTCGAAATCCCTAATGTAAAACCTTTTGAAATAAGGGCAATTTTAGATACTGGTGCGACAAACTGTTCAGTTGATCAACTAGCAGTACCAGAAGAAGCCTTGGATCCCAGTCTATACCCGGTACAAATAATAGGAGTTAACTCAACCCAAATAGCAAATAAGAAACTAAAGGGTGGCCAGATGACAATTGGCGAGAATAAATTCAGAATATCCTTTACTTATAGTTTCCCCATGGGTATGCAAGACGGTATACAAATGTTAATTGGGTGCAATTTCATTAGATCAATGCAAGGTGGACTAAGAATTGAAGGAAACACGATAACGTTCTATAAGAATGTTACTGTTGTCTAAACATCTATTGAAACAGTAGCCCATTCTGTTGCAATTGAAGAATTATGATTGAATGAAATAGAGTATATCACGATTCAAGATGCTCTATACCATCAGTCGCTAATTACAAATCCAAAATTTGAAAAGAGATTTGGCAGCCTCTTAACTAGACTAAAAAATCAGGGATTTATTGGTAATGATCCTCTAATGCATTGGCAAAAGAATAAGGTCGTATGACAATTGGCGAGAATAAATTCAGAATACCCTTTACTTATAGTTTCCCCATGGGTATGCAAGACGGTATACAAATGTTAATTGGGTGCAATTTCATTAGATCAATGCAAGGTGGACTAAGAATTGAAGGAAACACGATAACGTTCTATAAGAATGTTACTGTTGTCTAAACATCTATTGAAACAGTAGCCCATTCTGTTGCAATTGAAGAATTATGATTGAATGAAATAGAGTATATCACGATTCAAGATGCTCTATACCATCAGTCGCTAATTACAAATCCAAAATTTGAAAAGAGATTTGGCAGCCTCTTAACTAGACTAAAAAATCAGGGATTTATTGGTAATGATCCTCTAATGCATTGGCAAAAGAATAAGGTCATATGTAAGCTTGATATCATAAATCCAGACTTGACCATAGAGGACAAACCATTGAAACACGTAACGCCTCTCATGAAAGAACAAGTCGATAAACATATAAAAGCGTTGCTAGAAATTGGTGTTATCAGGCCAAGTACCAGCAAGCATAGAACAATGACCTTTATTGTAAACTCTGGTACATCTATTGATCCAAAAACCGGTAAGGAAATAAAAGGAAAGGAGAGGATGGTCCTTAATTACCGAACTTTAAATGACAATACACACAAGGATCAATACAGTCTGCCCGGTATAAACACAATTCTTAAAAAGATCAGTAATAGCAGAATATTTTCCAAATTTGATCTTAAAAGTGGCTTTCACCAAGTAGCCATGAGTCCTGAATCTATCCCTCGGACGACTTTTATCGTCCCAGGAGGGTTATATGAATGGTTGGTTATGCCGTTTGGCTTGAAGAATGCCCCCGCAATATTTCAAAGAAAAATGGATAATTATTTTAGAGGAACAGAGGCATTCATTGCAGTGTATATTGACGATATTCTAGTATTCTCGGAAAACGAGGAGAAACATGCACAGCATCTAGAGGTGATATTAGCTATTTGTGAAAAACACGGTTTAGTACTATCAGCAACTAAGATGAAAATCGCTATACCTGAGATTGACTTTTTAGGAGCACAGATCAATAGAGGAAAAATTAAGCTCCAACCACACATCATTAAAAAGATAGCCAACTTTGATATAGAGCAACTCAAAGAGAAAAAGGGTCTAAGATCATGGCTTGGAATTTTGAATTATGCTAGATCCTACATCCCGTAATTGGAAATTTTGCTTGGTCCTCTTTACTCCAAAATTAGCCCACATGGAGATAAAAGATTGAAAGCCTCAGATATAAATTTAATAAAACAAATTTAGGAACTGGTCCAGAATTTGCCAGATCTGAGTTTTACGCCAGAGGACGCATACATTATACTAGAAACAGACGGTTGCATGGAAGGATGGGGTGGAGTTTGCAAATGGAAACCAAGAAAGAATGACCCCAGATCAACCGAGAAAGTCTGTGCATACGCCAGTGGCAAGTTTGATGTTATAAAATCAACAATTGATGCAGAAATTCACTCTTGCATGAAAACATTATCGGCCATGAAAATCCATTATTTGGACAAGCCGGAAATCACATTAAGAACAGATTGTCAGGCGATAATAAGTTTTTATAACAAGTCATCTAACAATAAACCCTCGCGCGTTCGATGGGTTAAGTTTGTTGATTTTGTAACAGGTACAGGAGTACAGGTGAACTTTGAGCATATTGAAGGAAGACTCAACTCATTAGCAGATACTCTCTCGAGACTTACAACTGATGCCCTTAACACACAATGTCTCACAGACCAGCAAGGGCTGATGCTCGAGAAATTGGGTCTAGTACTAGACGAAATGCACAACAAAGAGGAAAACAATGTGCCAATCCCGAAGGAATTAACCCAATCCCTTCAGGAGAAAATCGAAAACATGTTCCCCTTATCAATGCAGATCAACTACACGCACAACAATTCGAGGCCTACATCAGCAAACCAAACCAAAGCCTCAAAGAATGGCGTAAGAACACACAAAGATTGTCCGACACCAAGGAAATGCACATGCGACACACCTTGGTGGACATTCAGCAATTGATTTCCATAATTAACAAGGAGGAGAAGTACTGTAAGCCTTACCAACGCAGTGACTGTATCCTAACTGATAATTATTGGATTTTAAAGAAACAACTTGAAATGCTTGAAAGGATGGAAAAAGATTTTAAAGCTTTTCTTAATAATGTTGTAAAAATGTAAATTAAGGAAGCTGTGGTGAGTCCCAAAGTTTAGCAGAAGTTCATGAAAACTGCTGAATTTTGATAAATAAATCTTAAGGACCAGTCTGGCAGGGTCCTATGGGTAACTGCTGACTTTTTAGGTCTGGGTCACTTAATTGTGAGCATCTTTCTATTGTTTTGTTTTCTTATGCAGGAGGCGTGATAAGATAGCCACTACTAAATGTTTGTGAATGCTTTAGCAGGTGGATGGATTAGAGCCGTTCACCAAAAATTTGCTTGGAGTGCAGTGGTTAGCTGAGTCACCCACTCACGTTTATTGTCTTTTGAGACAGAGTATTGTGGAAATCTCTTTATTCACATGTCGATGGGGCCCAATGAGCACCCGATGTGATAATTGAGATTCCAAAATCCGAGTCTCTAGTTCTATATAAGGGCTTGTATTCAGAATTGCAAAACAAGCTGAGAACCAGCAAGTTTTACTTCTCTTACTTGAGTATCAATAAAATTCCAACTTTTCAAATTTCTTCTTTCAAATTCACTATTCCGCACTTATCTTCTTACTATCCCGCGTCCTCAGTGGCCTGCGAAGTTTGAAGATCGATCCGTAAGGGCGCCATTCTGGTATCAGAGCTTAATTTTCGGTTAGTATCTTTCATGGCTTTCTAAATTCTTTCATAATTTCTAGAAAAATAGAGATGGAACGGTCATAAAAAAAGGGGGATAACTTGAACCCGAAAAGCTTGAAGTTTGGGAGACGTGTACTTAGTATAGGCGATAAAAGGGGAAAAGTATCCAGAGGGGGAATAGTACCATTACGTTCGTAATATTAAGAAGGCACGCAAATGAATGGCTAGAAAGTTTGAATCCAACGGTGAGGAAGGGTCTAATGCCAAAAGAACTTTGGCACTATAATGCACGATAGCCTATCCCTATATATATATATATATATATATATATATATATATATATGCTTTAGTTATTAGATGATAAAAGGTGCATGTGTGTGATGAAACGATATTGACACATTCATTTTGAGTACTAAAGTGTTATTTGTCAAATGGTAAATCAAGTATGATGCCCCATAATGACGGTATCTGAAAGCAAGCGATTGCTTCCGGACACTGTCATATTGATGCAAGATGTATTCTTGGTCAAAGTGATTATGTGGATAATTGAACAGAGAAAGATATAACTAAAGAGGTACTGATTGGTAGGGGATAGGATGGAGATAGCAAATGCCATTTGTGATACTGTAACAGAGATAGGGCGGAGCTACATAAGTTCAGGGTGAGTCAATTAACTCATTTTGAAAATAAATTTTAAAATTAATCATTTAATTTAAATTTTTTTTGAAAAATAGACTTATAATTTGAATCTTTTGTAACATATTCATGATTTTGAACCACCCTAGAAAAAAATTTAAATATTGAACTACCCTGAAAGATATAATTGACTGTTTATTTTCGACATGTTCTCATGCTCAAGAGGTGCGTTACTTATTAGGCCACTGCCAGCTGTACAGTAGGTCTTAGAACAGTTGGAAGGATGTGTGGTCTTTGTTGATTCCTTGCAAATCAATTCCAGAAACTCATTTTTGCTGGTTCATTGTGTATTATTTGATAAATGTGGCAAGAAAGACGTGAATACTTGGCGCCCAAACAATTAGTTACTCTTTAAGTTTCAAATTAAGAGCATTTTAGTAATAACTGATATGTGAAATCCTGAGATGTAGATGAGGGGTATTTTTTTTGAGGTGTGTTCTTGATCTCACTTCGGTTTGGTTAAGAAATGAAGCAATTTCCAGGGTAATTAGGGGAGATTATGATTCCTATGGTGAGATCAGGAACACAACTCAAAAATGGGAAATGAAACCTAATCTCCTTTTTTTTAAGGAAATGAAACCGATAGCAGATGCAACTTTTTCATTAACAAAAATAAGGCAATACTTTTGTGCAATTTCATGTGCTTGTTTATTTATTGTAAGAAAGACTGATAAACTACTTAAACTATATATTTTTTAATTCAAATGAGTTCCAAATTTTATTTTGCTGTTCAAATTATCCTAAACATGGAATTACCGGTACCTATATAATTGTTTATAGAAGAGAAATTAGGGGCTCCAGCTCAGATATGCCAGTACCTGGAAACAGAGAAAACATTACCTTTGCTCGGCAACATGTTAACTTTACATTTTTCCAAAATGATATTTGGGCCTTAACATGGGCTTTAGTACATCCTAGTTCCTCTTATATCTTTTATGGAGCCCGTAATACATGCCAAATGTTATGAGTAGGCCGTTATATATCAAGCCCGAAATCATATATAGAGAAATGTTGGTTCTATTTAAACAGTTGTATATTTATGAGCGTTGAAAATATTCTCCATACTAATATAGATTTGGAAATCAAATTTTACATTTTTTTGAATTTTTTTACTATTTTATCGGATGGATTGAAAATTTATTTATCTAACGATTTACAAACACTTCCGATGAAATAGTAAAAAAATTCTAAAATATAAAATTTGGTCTCCAAGTCTACATTAGTATGGAGAATGTTTTCAACGGTCCGGATCGACCATTTACACTTGGTATGATGGAGCGGTTGTGAGCGGCTACGAAATGGATGGTGGCTACTGATCCCTCCTCATATATATATATATAGAAATGCTATGGTGCATTACGAAGCCATAATTAATTTTGGCATCACACTCAAATTTCAAATAAGAAAATTTGAAACAACTGATCTAAACCATCCAATGTGATCTCCATATTGAAATCTCACTAGAGACCAAATTTTTCATTTTTAGAATTTAATTACTATTTTTAGAGGAGTATGGAATTTTGTTGATATACTAACTTTTGGACCATTCAATATGGCTAATTTTGTACCCCTCTAAAAAATAGTAAAAAAATTCTAAAAAATGAAAAATTTGGTTTATAGTAAGATTCAAATATGGAGATCACATTGAATGGTTTGGATCGACTGTTTGAATTTTAAAATTTAAAATTTGAACGTGATGCCAAAACTAATCTTGGTTTCGTAATGCACCATAGCATTTTCCACCAAAATCAATGAATATGGCCGATCCGGACCGTTCAAAACATTACTCATATTAATATAGACTTGGAGACTAAATTTGATATTTTTTTGAATTTGTTTACTATTTTATCGGACATGTTGAAAATTAGATGTCTATAAGTCGTTAAATAAATATAATTTTCAACCCATCCGATAAAATAGTAAAAAAATAAAAAATCTAAAATTTGGTCTCTAAGTCTATATTAGTATGAAGAATGTTTTCAACGGTCCGGATCGACCATTTTCATTGACTTTGATGAAGAGGCTACAGGAGGCTAGAAAAATGGAGGCTAATGGATCCCCCTCATATATATATATATATATGCTATTATGCTTCATGAAGTATGGCTTCAAGTTTTAGCCTCACTACAAATTTCAAAATTTTAAATCCAAGTTATTGATCCAAATCGCCCAACATGTTCTCCATATGGAAATATCACTATAGACCAAATTTTACATTTTTAACTATTTTTTAGATGGGTGGAAATTTTTTTAATATAATAATTATTGGACCATTCAATATAACTGATTTTCTTCCTCTCTAAAAAAAGTGAAAATATTAAAAAAAAATGTAAAATTTTGTCTCTAGTTATATTTCAATATGAAGATCAAGTTCGACAATTTGAATTTTGAAAATTTAAATTTGAATGTGAAGCTAAAACACATCATGGCTACATGAAGCATAATAGCATAGCTCTATATATATTATCCGATTTTGTATGTAGATTACAAAACTAATTAATTTTAGATCTAATTTTGTATCATGTTTTTTTATAATTCATCGATGCATTTGGATAAACATACAACAAATCAAGATTCTTTAATTATCCGAATATTACTTTCGTATTCATATCTATCTGATATTCAATTTGTATATGATGTCCACTAATATCTGATTTGTATCTATATTCGGAACTGTCCAAATTTGTATATATATCCGCAATTTTTTAACTGATAAGAATAAGACAAGACAACTATATGTTCGTATCTGATATGTTTACATCTCTACACTAGAGTAAGAACTAAAGGTGGCAGAATCTGACCCGACCCGAAAACCCTGCCTGACCTGAACTCGATCCGACCCGACTCGAGATGACTCGTAACCCGAGACGAAGAGACACGTGAGCGACCCGAGCCCGATCAGAGACAACCCGTAACCTAAGATGGCGCGCCACATAAGGGTCGAGCCCGACCCAACTTGTAACACGAGATGAAGCGACACATAAGAACCCGAGAAAGTCAAGATATACTAACACAATTCAATAACGTGGTCTGATTTTGTCTGATTTAACTTAAAACTCAAAATAGACTCAAAAGTTGTCAGTGCAACTCGACCCGAACCCGACCCAAGATTCGAAAGTTATCGATGCAGCTCGATCCGAAACTTGACCCAAGATCCGAAAGTTATCGATGCAACTCGATCCGAAACCCGACCCAATCTAGCCTGACTCGACACATAACCCGAAAAAGATCGATGCGACCCGTCCTGACACCCGACCCGTTTCACCTGACCCGACTCATGACCTGAAGTTGTCGACGCCTGACGATCCAACCCGACCCGAAACACGACTTTTGTGAACAATCAAACTGACCCGACCCAAACCCGCCCGACCGACTTACTTACACCACTCGTATGAAGGGTGAATATCAATCAAGGTCTATAATCGGATGGCTGGAAGTAGGTCTGGTCTTCACACACAGCTGTACCCTGTTCTCTCTGCAAATGTCTTGCATGACACTGTTATCGTTGGGAACAGTACTGTTATCGTTGGGAACAGTACTGTTACCCTTGTTTTCTCTCTGTGCCTCCTCCCATCCCCCAACAAATGGGGACCAAAAAATGGTCCATGTAAGGAATTAAAAAAGACCCAAAATAACAAGAGGAAGACACCAGCTGCTGATCTCAAAATTCGGGTATAGAAATATTTCATATTCAAATTTCAAATGATGAATTGACCTTACTGTACTTGGTTGATATACACAACATCCATCCCCACTCCTATATACATAAGCCATTATTTTCTGATTTTGTAAGCCCCACAATTTCTCTTGATCGGATAGCTGTCCCCTATCTTTGGAAACAAGATATATTCATGAACAGATTTATGTATGTTGACATAAGGTCAGAAGTACAACATTTTTGGTCCTACAAACTCTGGAAATATGAATATTCTAGAAAAATCTAACTCCACTTAGTATTTCTAGTTTCAATTTGATTAAATTACTAAGATATCAATTCCTTGTACTTTGAAGTGAAGTAAATTTTTAATTCCACACAAATCTTATTGGTGATGAAGTTTTATGTAAATTTAAATTGATAAGAGTGCATGAAAAGAACAAAAAGTCACTATTCTATTTTTTGTTGGAAGTTGTTTTGTTATTGATATTATACAATTTTATTTATAAGAAAAATATAGGAAGGAAGGTGCATTTTATTAATTAGGGCAAAACTATAAGAATTTGTGTTATATCATTTAATTATATTTTCAAATTCTGATTAATGAAACTCAAATTTGCCTAAAATTATATCAATCGAGCGGAACATGAAGGAATCTGAGCAACAACCAAACTTGCACTTTCATCCTATCATCAAAGAACAATAAAAGAGGAAAGGTCAGCTTAAAAAAAAATAGGAAAGGGAAACAACATGCATGTTAAAAAAGTTAAATAGAGAACGATTAACTTCAAATTTGCGCGGAGAAAATCAATGTCCAAATTATGTGATGAAGCAGAGCAATCAATTTTCTTATTCATTTAAAACATTTTTACAATCAAACCTTTAATACAAGCGTAACATTAAAGTCACGCTACAGTACACTTTATATGCTTTCAAAAAGAAGCAATTAAATAGCAGTCCATTTGTGGCAATTACAGTTTACCACAATATTTGGCCATAAAAAATATTTCCACACCAATAAAGAAATATATATCACTCTCTTCCACACTCAAACTACTATATATGTAACTTAAGAGAGACACACAAAAATGAAATAAAAGATGCATGAGATAATAATTCAATCTATATATATAATAATTGCAACATTCATGCATCGCGCACCTCAAATACATTCCTTGTCTTCACAACAATATCATACATGTGCACAAGGCGAAGGCGATTGAAATCCCTCGGCAGAGAGATCAAATGTACCGATGACCTCTGGTGGAACTGTAAAAGGTCAGGATCATTGAGGTACCGTTCCCAGCCTAATGGAGCCAGTTTCCTTTCGAGCATCTCATATGATGTCACAGTTTCTTTTGTTGGTACATGAACCAACACCTTTCTCTTGTTACTGCCACTTTCGCCGCCTCCACTGTTACCGATGCATCGTACCACTCCATCCTTGAATACCCAAACCCCTGACATTTGTAAAGAGATCAAGCTCAATTTCAAGCTTTCAGTTGTGATGAAAAATATTTGGTTAGAACAGTTGAAAGTGGAGATTTGCAGGGACAGTGAGGAAGGAGGGGTAAATAACTAATAAGGGGTCTATATGCAACAGTGGGATGTGCAAAGGAGAATATTTTTGTAGTGTAGAACAAAAAAATGATATGTACTTCTGAGGCGTCTGTGGCTGAGGTGGGTCCCAAGTATTCCACCTGCTTATTTCTCTAGATACAGGCAGATGCTATTTGCTTGGGAATTTCTCAATTTTAGCACATCATGATTCTATGGTATTATCAATTATCATATTAAGTATACTAAATAAACATCATATATATAGAGTTTGATATCATGTTTATGATGGACTTGAACAAAAGTGATGTAGGTATGGATAAATATATTAACTGTAAATTGAGTAGTAATATATATTAACCATGTACTAAATCTAAATTTGTAGGGCTTCGACTTTTTAATATTTTTTCAGACATATCTACTTAGTTTATCCGCGCGTGAATGGCATGCCATAATTTATATGACAAAATACCATATGGCAGCAGAGCAGATGGGACTCTTCAATTAATTTGTATTGATTGAATCTATAAAAAAAATGAAGAAAAAAATGAAGTATTGGTTGATTCTGCTGGAGACCTCAATGGCAGTCAGAGATGTAGGAAGCTAAGGTCGTGATAGAGGTTAAAAGTTCGACGGGTTTGGGTCAGTCGGATCGGGTCGAGTAATTAGTTTGGCTGTCGATAATAGTCGGATTGCGGGTCGGTTCGAGTCGGATTTTAGGTCATCAGGTGTGATTAATTTTCGTGTCATGGATTGGATCGGATTTTGGAGCAGTATCGATAATTTTCGAGTCTTGAGTTGGGTCATGCGAGATCAGATCGGGTTGCACCGACAACTTTCGAATATTATTTTGAGCTTTAAGTTCAATCTGACAATATCATATCGCGTTGTTGAATTGTGTTATTATATTTTGAATTTCTCTAATGTTAATTTGTTAGTAAAATTAAATTACTATGTAGAAAAATAGAATTAGATCAATTACATGTTGTATCAGATCAAGTCGGATCGGATCGGGTCGGGTTGGGCTCGGGTCCTCATGCGTCGCTTCATTTTGGGCTACGTCGTTACGGGTCGTCTTGGGTTTGCTCGGATCGGACTCGAGTCCTTATGTGTCGTGTCATCTCAGATTACGAATCGTCTCAGGTCGGGCCGGGTCGGGTCGGGTCGGGCTCGGATGACTCAAGTGTTGTTTCATCCCGAGTCATGAATTATTTCGAGTCGAGTCGGATATGGAGATTCGAATTAATTTGACTTTGTTAAAATATCGAATCGAGTCGGATGAAGTTCGAATCGAATCAAATCGAACGCTTTCTCAGATTTGAATCGAATCGAGTCAAGACAGACTTGGATGAGTCAGATTTTACCGCCTCTACCTCTGTCGTGAGAAAATGTATCAGCAAATATAGATTCTCGCCGTAAGTGCAAATCAGTAAATTAAAGTTGTTGTCATATTCACTGACCGAGTGTAGCGCACCAAGACCAAGGTATCTTCGTTTAGTCAGATGGCATGATTGGCGTGGACCTATCAAACATTGTTTATATGCTCGGTATGTAGGCTTTTTATTTATTTTATCTTTTAGGAAAGTGAAATTTTCATTAAAAAAAAAGTACAAGTTACGTTAGTTATTTATTTACATGTGTTGATAATTAAAAGAGGAAGAAAAAGTATCTACGAATTTACAACATGAATTTCTACTTTCTATTAACACAAGAGGATAGCCAAGTTATGCAGTCGAGTATGAACAGTGCAAAGAAGAGATGAGATATCGTCTTCTTGCAGCCGAGTATGTATAGCCTTTTTAACGAGAGGAAACTATTTTATTATTTAGAAATACTAAATAATTGATGTACGCTAATGTACGTTTAGATTTAACATACACACAAGACGACTCCATTCTCGATTCTTGCATGCACGAAAGATCATTACTACAGATTTAGTCTTTAAAATCGAATCAAAATGACTTTTAAAATCGAACTAAGCGTCGCTGTTATAGTGTTATAGAAGGAGCTTTTAAAAGTTATAATGATTCGATTTAAAAGGTTGGATCATTAAAACCGAACAACAGAGAAGCAGCCGCTTTTAAATACTTTTGTAACACTGAAATAAGACTTATTTACTCCGCTTTTAATAATACATTAACACCGGACCCTCTTTAAAGGGACCCTTTAAAATCGAACCCATTGTTCAGTTCAATTTTAAAGACTTCAAAGATATCAAATTTGATTTATTTAAATCAAATTATTAAATTTATATTTTATTGGGTTTTGACCAAGGGCCGGTGTTAAATGGGAGCTTTAAAAGAGTTTTCAATCTTTTAAAAAAAATGATCTAGCATCTTATAATTTTCCAAAACGATCTAGAATATAATTTTAAAAATAACCTAAAATTTTAGAATTTGTTCTAAGAATGATCCAAGATATTATTTTGTTTAATAAAAAATCATCTAATTTCACATATTTTGTAAAGCTAAGATTATTAGAATGAATATTTATTAATTTCAACAACGATTAAATAAAATGAACAAAAAAGAAAAATCTTCAATTAAATCTTCTTCAAATCTCTTCTTCAATATTCTTCAAAATAAATCTTCTTAAACTTTTTTAAATCTTCAAATCTCCACTAATTATTAGAATAATTTTTTCAAGTAAGATTTTGAGAGAAGAGATCAGAGGAGAGAAAGAGAAAAGAATAAATCAAACATAAATGAGAGAAAGAGATGAATTATATAGAGAATTAAAGAGGTGATCTGTGGATTTTTTCTGAGTGATTTCTGAGCGTTGGATTGTTAGAATGGACGCTGCAGATTGAAAGCAATGAGGGACGATCCGTGGGATATCTAAGGTTGATCCATCAATCACATATTTAACATGTTTAACAGCGGACCTCCAATAAAGCTTGACCAATCACCTACAATCTTGGCTTAACAACGGACCTCCAATGTATAACACCGGACTAAAGCTTGGTCCATTCAATCACAATTTAATTAACAGCAGACCCAAGGTTTTAACACCGGACGCTCCACAACAGTCTGCTTTAAAAGTGGTGCTTATAAACCGTCGCTGGCTAATGTTGAGTTTTACTAATCCTAATTCTTATTTAGAAGTTGCAAGTATACAACCGTCTATCGTAGTACTTAGGGGTCGAACCCACAGAGACAATTCGGTTCTAGTTTTTAGATTTGAGTAAATTTAATCTAAGCAAAAACGAAAGAGAAAAGAAAAGTTTCAGGTTTTGATTGTTTGATCGCTTTAGACTAAAAACTGAAAGTAATTAAGGATTTAACTCAATTAACAAACGATTAGGGCTTATTAAGATGATCTATCTACAATTGTTAATACTTATTTGGTAATTAATTTCTTGGTATTATGAGGGTATGGTTTCAGATTTGGTACCAAGTGATATTTCTATTTCGGTATCGTATTTGCACTAGTTATGGCTTCACCTCTCGGTACTTGGTTAAAATAGTCAAAACCCATTAAGCACATACCAACCTAATTATCCTAAGTTATCATATGTCACCTCTCGATACTTGATATAATTCGTTATGACAATTAGGTAAACCTGTAATCAACAAACGTCACCTCTCGGTACTTAGTTCACTAATTATCCTACTTCCTATGATCTAGATCTAATATTCAATATCTCTATTGCAAATATCAAATCATGAAATAAAACAATTCAATTAGCAAGCAAGTCATAAGATGGACAATCAATTAGCGTCACCTCTCGATACTTAGCCAATTAATTGCCATGCTTTCTATGGTCAAGGTCTAGAATTAAACCCTAAGATCACAATTCATAAAATTGCACAAGTAAAATAGAAAGCAAAACCAAGTAAGAAATTTATCATAAACAATCATTAATCAAGAGTTTCAATACATCCTAACAAGTCCTAATACAACTTAGTCGGACATGGCTAAGGGGCTAAACATGGTAGAAGTAAAAGAAAGAGATAGAGAAAAAGAGATATACAACCAAGATCACCAAGATAGCGCTTTTTCTCTTCTTCTTCTTCTTCTTCTTCTTCTTCTTCTTCTGTGAAATCTCTAAGTTCTAACCCTTTGTTACTGGCTAAATTCGTCTAACTAACTCTCTCTTTCTGCCTAATAACTATACGTATTTAAAGGAAAGCAAAATTCTAAAAACAAACTGCTGGAACTTCCTATTTGTGCTTCTGCGCAGGTCTATTGCAGGGGCAATAACTTTTGTTGCGGCTGCAACATGTCTTGCGTGGGAGTTATCACTTCTCTGTCAAGGTCATGCATATTCTATTGCGGGGGCAAAAATAACTCCTGCGGCCGTAATGATTGGAGGGGGTAACTTCCTTGATTGCACATCCCTCTTCCAACTTCTATTGCGGTCGCAAGGATATACCTTGTGATCACAATAGAGCTGAATTGGGCTGCTCTTCATGTCTTTGCCTGTAGAGGTTGATTGCGACCGCAATAAGTGTTCCTGCGGCTACAATTGACTTGGCAGATGGTCCAATTGCTTCTATTGCTCATCTAGTTGCTCCATTGTCCTTGCTTGTACCCATTTTGCTTCCAAATGCTTGCTTCTGCACTAAAACACTGCAAGGTAGTGAATTGAACTCTTTTGGGACAAAAACTTATTTGTTTGGATACTGATTTACCCTAAACTTGACTTAAATTACACAGTTAATCCTAGATAAATATGTGTATAATTTGACTTATCACCGGCTACCCATCCAGTTTAAAAGGGTATTAAACTGGACATGTTCTACAATCCGCTTTTAAAGGATGTCTGTAAACCCGGCCCCTTCGAGAGAGTCTGCTTTTAAAGGTCCAATTATGATGTTTTGGAACCTTTTAAACCAAAGTCTAGTTAAAATTCGGTTTTAAATCTAAATTTGATTTAAAAGAGTCGGTGTTAAACGTTCTTTCTGTAGTAGTGGATGATGAAATGGCGAAGGGCCACGTGATGTATCATTGTTATTTCATTAATTTAATTTTTCATGGTTTTTACAAATTAATGTTGAAGCAATCTAAAGTATTACAATAGCATCAGAAAAGTTCTGCAATCTATGAAGTTTAAATTATCAAGTTCCATATTCATTCTAAAATTCTTAATTAATTAACTAATTAATGGCGAATAGTCTAGTACCCAGTGATAGCTAACTAGAATAACTTTCATAAAATTAATTATGAAATATTTTAAACACAAAATTCGTATTTCATTAAGAAATCTTTAATAATAGATGTTGGGTTCCGAAAACCCTATATGTCCATAAAATTATGCCTTTTGTGACCTTATTCAAGTTTGTCTTATTCGTATTCTGATTAAATCCTTTACGGTTACAAATGAATTAAATTAAATTAAATATTTGAACAAGAATACTTATAAAATTGAAGAATATATAACTAATAAATAAATATATTGATTTAAACATTTCACGTGTTTAATATAATAAACTATGAGAAAGCAAATATAAGTATTTTAGTTCTATTATATTTAGAAGAACATAAATTTCTAAATAAAAATGTCAATATAATATTTTATTCACCAACTTTAACGTAATTAATTATAAATTAATAGACTATAAAAAATTAATATAAATTAATGTCATAAAAAATTTTATTTCACAAAAATAGTTACAAATTTTCAAGGAAATACTCTACCAAAGCCTTCCATCTACTCTGCCAGATCAGCCTCTGATATATTCCAATCATACAAAAAATTCAAACTTGTCTTTCCCTCTCATCTTTCCCTCCTTAAAACATTGAACATGTTTTTTTCTAAAATCAGCAGCCTCCTTCCCCTCCCAAAATTACTAGTCGCCTCCTATTTATTCATCCAAGTCGTAACACAAATCCTAGCTCAACACACACCCTCAAATCAGAGAACCATTTCTCTTTTTTCCTCCAATTTCGACTTTCTCCAAACCACGCTCTTGTGGGCTTGCGCACTCTCTCTATCCATACATCTCCTATAGATACTCTTCTTGCGGCGAGCGATGGTGCATGATCACCGATGTTCTGGGCTTCGTGATACGATAACTGGTCATGCCTGGACGAATTTTCGATAAAGCCACTAGAACAACGATTGATTTTTACACTTTAATTTAATTTTAGACTTGCCTTTCTTGTTGAAAATATGATTTTTCAGATATTGAATGTTCTAGAAATTTATGATTTTTCACGAAAGGGGTTCATTGGGGTTTATTTGCTGGAAAACCCAAGAAATAGTTTGAATGTCAAATTAGTCCTACGTACCACTATTTATCTTGCATCAAGTAAATAGTTCAATTTATTTAACTATCTTTATCTTTGATATGTGTCTAGTGAGATTGTGAACCAGACATACCTGAACCAAAGGTGAGGGTAACAAGCAACTATTCCACTCTACTAGAGACATTATGTGAGTTTACACTAGTTATGTATGTTTTTAATTTGGCAGAAAATTGGATACTCCAAAAGATAGATATATTGAATACTCTAGTTAATTTAAATCGTTTAATTTTATCGAGAATGATAAAAAATAATTCACTTAACTTTTGTTGCATTTTTCAAGTAACCACTTTTTACCAATATCGATAAATTGAATAGCCTAAATGTACTAGAGTATTCAGTGTACCTATCTTTTGGGGCACCCAATTTTTTCCTTTTATTTTTGTATATCTTCTTGAATTGTCAAAACTGAGCATTCATTATTTTGTGGTAGCTATCTAATGGGTGCTCCTTTAGAGTATTTCTATTGCAAGTCTTTTGGACTTCGACGCCTTATTGTATGTTAGTCGGTGATTCCTTCAAAGTAATAGAGGAACAAGTGCATAATTGAATTTACTGATCACTTGTTAGCATTGTCTTGCACTAATTTGAAACTAATAAGAATAAATTTGAAGGAATAAGAATGAAAAAAGCTAGTGGTTGTGGCTCTGACTTGTTGACTAATGAAGATGCATGTTATTATTCAAATTGGCTAATACTGGTAATTACTGATGAAGATGCTTCAATTTCTTTAGAGTTGTAAGAGTAAAATCTTGAGTTTATCATTATTTTCTTATTTGCATAAAAGTGACCGAGGGAGGTAGATCCCAGCACCTCGAGGACGACTTAGGTTTGTGTAAGTTTATTTTGCAATTTGTTGAGATTTCTCATGAAATTGTGATAAGCTTGCTACTTGTTGGCTTGAGAGTTTATTTGGGGCATATGAGGGTTGTGCAAAGATAACCTCTGTCTCATGCATTGTTGTTGTGAATCTGAGTTGATATTTGATTTATATTTTGTGTAATTTAAACATGTAAATTTTGATGCTACTTGATTGTAATTGGTATTTTATATGTTCTTCAAGTGATCTAAATTAAGTAATTTTATTGTGTATTTGTTTAATTAAATGTCATCAATTATAATTACAAATTGTAAAAAAAAATAGAGATGATATTATGACAATAAAATCTTTAAGTGCAACAATAATATAATTTACTGAAGAAAATAATGGTTCTACTGTTATAAATAATAGCTTTATCGACATGAAAATAATGATTCCACGTTTATTAAAAATTGCACAAATAAATAGTAATTATGTTGATAATAAAATTATTTATGTGATATTTTTGAACTATTTCTATAGAAGTATAAAGCAGGAAAATAATATGAATTGTTGCGTGGATAATTCGATGGGGGCCATATTTAGCGAGAAATGATTATATATAATTATTATGTGCACATGTTCATGAAAATATGCAATGCTAACTACAAAAATAAGAACATGTGACCCAAGAGGCAAACTCATTTCCGTAAATCATTTCTTTGGTTAGCTCCACGGAACAAGAGGTAGTTTTGTGGAAGTTTTTCCCTGGTTGTTTCACGGAGAAAACCTATTTTCCGTCCTTAACGAAAATGATTTTTGTTTCCACAGTAATAATGAAAATTATGATATTGGATGCTTGCACAAGCACAAATATCGTGTTTGTCATCCAATTTCAAAGTATAAATAATTGATCCAAATTGTTAAGAGCGATGTCTATATTAAAATATATTTAAAGATCATAATTTTTATTCTTTTAGAATTTTTACATTATTTTATGAGATGGATACAAAAGTAATTAAATTGAAGAGGTCTAAATTATTAATTTAAGAAAATCTTTGTCCAAATTAAAAATTTGAAGGTCAATTTATCACAATTCGATAATTTGAAAGATATTGATACATACTTGAAAAAAAAAAGAAAAGTGTCAACATATAAAAGAATATAAGCAGACCTAAAGGGAAACAATATCCTCTGCAACCATTTGTATCGATGTTCTCTGCACTCGTTTAATCTGGACCGTTGAATTAGATTTAAACTAATCTGATTTTATAATACAAAAGCCCTCCTGAATCATATAATTGACGATCAACCGTCCAAATCTAATGAGACAGTCCAGATTAAATAAGTGCAAAGAGCACCGGTAAAAAACGGTGC